>JADKYC010000191.1:0-50618 GCA_019843955.1 Xylaria sp. 218_066
TCTCGTGATCAGGAGATCAACGGGTAGGTGAATATGTAGACCGCCGCGCTGCAGATGAATAATATGATCTAACCCCTGGCATCGGATATACGCATCTTCACTACCTTGGGTTATTCCGTGTGACATTCACGTTGAAAGTTTTCGGGTCAAGCTCAATGATACTCATGTATCGTCCTAGATCAAGAGTTAAAAGACAACAATCCATAAAACAGCTCAGAGACCTTTTGAACTCGATGTTAATATCCATTGAGAAAAAAATATTTACAAGCCCTAAGCTAACCACCAAAACCAAAGTAATAAAACCAGAGCGCAAGACTATAGACAAAGGCTTCGATATAATGACCCTGAAAAAAAGCCTCTACGAGCTAAGACTCTTGCAATTACAAAATCACCGCTTCCAGCATACCGACCCACAGCAGAATTACTTCTTAGATTCGAGTTTCTGCGACACCCGCGCGGGCACAGGCGCGGGAGGTGGCTTCGGAGGGCCCACGGCAGGAGTATACATGCTCGGGGCATTATTCTGGACGGTCTGATAAATAACAATCCAGGATTAGCAAATCACCATCGATTCTTCAATATACACCAAACAAGAAAGAGGGCTTCAGATCTCAAAGCGGTCGACAAGGAAGCGTGAAATATTCCGAACACGCACCTGCAGCGCCGTAGCAAACATGTCGAAGCACTCAGCAATGGCATCGTTCACACCATGTGTGGCAGGCACGAGACCCGTGTCGACGATAGCCTTGACGTGTTCCTCGAGCTTGTAGAACTCGTTCCTGTCCCAGCGGTAGCGGTCGGGGAGTCCGCTGTTGTGTAGGAGCGCCAGGATCCCTGCTATGCTGGTGTTTACGGCTGCGATTATGGTCTATATGGCAATTTTAGCAAGATTTAGTTGAAAGCGATGGTGTGTAGTACATGATGATGATTAAAGGGTCGGTTGAAGTGCAGTTCCGCGAAGGTAAATACCAAGGATCGACTTACGATAGGAGTTCCATTTTCGCTAGACGTAGCTCCGAGCGCTGTCAATATGGCACTTAACGCGAGTTGGAGAAGCATCAAGATCCAAGCGATGACGCACAGAGCGTGGTAATAGTACGTGTATTTAGTTTTCTCGTACAGAACTTTTCCGCCGCCTATGTTAGCAATAAACCATTCAGGCATAAGAATTGGTGTAAATATCTACTTTTAGAGAGGTAAGGGAATAAACGAAAAGATACGGAAAGATAGAATACTAAGATGCCATCACTCACCGTCATTATACAACCCATCCTTGAACCCCGAAGGCGGCCACAGTCGACTCGTAGCGCGGATGACCTCCTCGCTCTCCTCGTCCTTGAGGATACCGATGCCGCGGCAAAACTGAAGCCACTCGCCCTTATTCATCAGACGGTAATGCTCAGGTTCCTGATTCGGCCAGGTGGGCTTCGGACTGTTCGCTTCTGGAGGCGGATTAGAAGTCGGTGCGTGTCCGTGTTGGGATACCGTGGACATGGCTTGACCGGCAGTGCCATATGGGGACAGGGATGGGGATCTGGAGGCGTCGAATATGGTCGTCGTTGCCATCTTTCAAGTCCAAGGAAACAATCTGGGGGATGAAAGGAGAGTGGTCGGTCTAGATTGGTAGAGGTCTGGATAATTAGGATCTAGTCCACTCAAAGGGTTCTGAGATGCCAGTTTGGCTGGACAGCAAATTCTATTCGTGAGACCAAATTCTTCAAGCTTCAATGAATGAGGTGAGATTGTAGCTTCTTTGGCGTCAATCTTCTATCTCGTACTACTTTCCAGGTCGAGACTCACTAAGTAAGTATATGTCATAGGAAATGAGGATAGCAATTGCAAACAACATCTGTAACATAGCCAATACAGCAAGTCTATGATAAGTAACGCGCGGAGAAAATAGAGAAGGAAGGAGTGAGATGGGAGTAGAGTTAACTAAGGAAAGCATCAATGTCTATCTGCGACTTCTAAGATGCAGAATAGTCTTTGGCACAGAATGCTACTGTATAAATCCCGGAAACAAAAAGCCAATATATATATATATGCAATCTTAGCTATGTAGATGCCTAAGGGTTCTAACATAATCTACCACGACTACCGTGGATGTAGGACAGAGCCATAATCCATACCCCAAAATAGCTCGAAAAGGAGATCAATCGCCCTCAACAACTCTATATAAAAAGCCCTCGCAAACTCCTGATTCTCTCTATCCAGGTTTTCTCTTGCCCGTATTCGTTTCATCCCTCCTCACAACTTTCCAACTGGGATTATTTCTCCTCATTCGCCTACCGAGTCGACCCGAGTGAGATAAGGGGCCGATATTAACTATTCATGTATGCCAACCGTGTCTTGGGGATTTATAAGTAAGACGCCGTTCCTCTCCCTTTACATTCTCTCGTGATTCAGTTGCATGCAATAGACCTTTCCACTTTCTGAGCTTAGTTAGGACCATAAGGACCATTACTCAACTGCTAGCTAAGCAAAATTAAGTGAACATTGAAAGTTAGGGATGATAGGCAGAAGTATTTGTCATAGAAAGTTTACAAGTAATCATCAAATAATCACACGGCAAATACTAACATAGCAATACGTTCGTCTAACTCATTATCAATTGTCCTCAAAACTACAAGTAAACTTGGATGGATGTATGACAGCTACAAAGTTCCCACGCTAGTGCCTTTGTTTAGCTTTTCTGTACCCACGGCCGCAAATCAATCCCGGCCAACCTCGAAGACCTAGCATCATTCCCAAACGCGCTATTAATGCGTCGAGCCGTCTCATGATATTCGTCGAGACTGGCATGAGGTCGTAGTCTATAATCAAAGTGGGGAATCTTTTACAGCTTGTCGTAGTACTTGAGTCTGTGGTTAGCGAATTATTGCTCATTGTCGATGGGTCAGGAGAACTTACGTTGCTAACATCCGGTACCTCAATCTTGATACCCTTGCGCTTCCGCATACCCTCGACAATTTGGCCGACCTTGGAGGTCTTGTCGATAGGTGAGCCACCGGGCAGAAGTTGCCAGTGGTCGAACACCATCTGGGGGAAGGCCTGGCCGGAAGTGGCCTGTCGGAGATCGGCGTTGAAACCGAACGACTCCATAATGGGGAGGTAGGCCTTGATGGTGAAAAGAGGAGTACCAGGGCGCTGCTCCTCGCTGAAGACGTGACCTCTCCTGCGGGTCAGGACACCGTAGACACCACCCATAGCACTCTCAGGCACCTGGATCTCAACCAAGAAGACAGGCTCCTGCAGAGCAGGCTCAGCCAGCAGGGCAGCAGCATACAATACACGTCTAGCTGTGGGAATGAGCTGACCGCCACCACGGTGGATAGCATCGGCGTGTAGGGTAACATCAAGGATGTTCCAGCGGACACCACGCATGGGCTCTTCGGCGATAGGACCTTCTCTGGTAGCCCACTGGAAACCAGAGACAACGGAATCCTTGATTTCGTTCAGGTACTGAACAGCCTTGGTCTGGTCTACCAGCAAGTTGGCGCCGTTTCCATCAGGACCGAAACACCAAATCTTTCGGGCATCAGTAACATCCCAGCCGAAGTCATCAGCCAGGACACGGGCACGGGCCTTGAAATCGTCACGAGGAGAAACCTTGCCATCCTCAATAGTCTTGGCCAGCTCCTCATCCATAGGCTCGGCAACCATGTACAGACGGTTGTGCTTGTTAGGGGACTTGGACAGAGCAGTGATGGATGACTTGGCACCGACAGTCTCTCGGTACTGAACGACGGGGTCGGAGAAGATGAGAGGAACACCGGCGTGGTCTTCCTCGAGATCCTTCAGGCAAATCTCGAGATGCAGCTCACCAGCACCAGCAACGACGTGTTCACCAGACTCGTTGGTGGAGGTCAAGACGCAAGGGTCAGACTTCGACAGACGCTTAAGACCTTCGACAAGCTTGGGTAGATCCTGAGCGTTCTTGACCTGGACGGATCGGGTGACGACAGGCGACACGGAGAACTTCATGACCTTAAGGTTGTGGGCGGTTTCAAGGGTGGTTAGAGTACCGGACTTGAGCAGGAACTGGTCAATACCGACCAGACCGACAATGTTACCGGCGGGCATATCATCGATAGGCTCGACCTTGCCACCCATCATCAGAACGGTACGCTGGATAGCCTTGATGAAGAGGTCTTCTTTCTTGCCGGGGGTATAGTTAGGACCCTGGATCCGGACCTTGATACCAGACTTGACAGTGCCTGAGAAAACACGGCCGAAAGCGTAGAATCGACCCTTATCGGATGTCGGCACCATCTTGGAAACGTAAAGCATGAGAGGGCCCTTGGGGTCACAGTCACGGATACCAATGGCAGCCTCATCATCGGGGGGACCCTCGTACAGGGTCTCGGCACGGTACTTCTGGGCCGTGACGGGGGAAGGAAGGTGGAGAATCATCATCTCCAGAAGAGAATCGGCAGCGGGCAAGAACGTTCGCATGACAGCCTTGAGGAGCTGCTTGCCCTCCTTTTCCCTGTCCTCAGTGGGGAGCTTGAGGTCCAGCTTGGAAAGCAGGGTGGCGACTTCCTCCTTCTTGAAGTTCATGACAGCGGAGAAAATCTTGAAGATGGGGTCCAGGATGAACTGGTTGAAGGCACGTTCGAGCTGCTTACCCTCGTGGGTGCCCTTGTTGGTCCACTTCTTGGTGGCAGCGTTGAAGTAGTTGTCACCCTAAGATACTGTCAGCCTCGGAAACCATGACGCTACCATTTTTAAAACTTACCCATAGACGTTCCATCATCTTGTTTCGGTCGACACCGAATTTCTTGGCGTACCGGATGGCAAACTGACGGATGGTGAAGGCCCAGCCGTGAAGACCAGAACCGAAAGCGACGGTACCCTTCTCAGGGTAGACCTGGAGGTCACCGAGGGCCTTGTCGAGGTAGGTGGAGATGACGACGTTGACGGACTCGATGGTTCGTAGGAAGGTCTGGTAAAGATCCTCCTTGGAGACCTGAAGCTCGAGCAGGGCACGGTCGACCTTGTTGATGACCACGACGGGCTTGATACGCTCCGTAAGCGCCTGACGCAAGACAGTCTCGGTCTGGACACAGACACCCTCAATGGTGTCGACGACGACAAGGGCACCATCGGTGACACGGAGAGCAGCAGTGACCTCGGAAGAGAAATCAACGTGACCGGGCGAGTCGATCAGGTTGATCAAGAAGTCGGTACCATCGGACTTCTGGCCGACGACGTCCTTTAGGTCGTCCTCGGAAGGCAGAGTACCGTACAGGGAGATGGCGGTAGACTTGATGGTGATACCACGCTCCTGTTCGTCGGCTCTTGTATCTGTGGCTCTCGCATCACCGGCCTTTGCGGTGGAGATGATACCGGCCTTAGCCAGCAGCGAATCGGTCAAGGTGGACTTTCCATGATCGACGTGGGCAATGACGGACATGTTACGGACATTGGTCGGCTTGTCCATAAGACCCCGGATCTCGTCAATCGTGAAGCTACAGGGGACGCATTGTCAGCAGACTGTCGCAGGGTGGCAAGGAGAAAAGCCTTATCTCCGGGCGGGGTATGGTGTTTTTTTTTTCTTTCTCCTTCGGGTCCTCGCAGTCGATGGAGTAGCTGGTGTAAGACAGGATGGATGAAGATGGAGAGGTGGACTTACTTGACCATTTTGACGGTGTTTTGGTGGTGACTTTACTAAAGGCAAAGTGTCAGTGATGGGTAATTTTCTGTCCTCGCGATGGCAGCGCGGTAGAGAGCAAAGCGGGGTGACGACGGCTATGGAAAGCTTCCACAGCTCATCTCCTAACAAGAAAATAAAAGAGTCAGTTAGAATCAGAGTCCAACGCACCTGGGAAAAGGAAAAGTAAAGTAAAGGAGACTGGAAGAAAATGCACTCGCAAGCAACCACCGACCAGCTGTGGGTTGTTGCGGAAGGCAGAGTTGCGACAAGCAAGGTGGGAGAGTGTAGGTGCAAAGTGGTAGCAGGAAGAAAAGGAAAATTTGTATGTGGTATTGGTAGCGGCAGTGGTGGGTGATGGTGGGGGGGTTGGCAGGTCGCCGGTCGCAGAGGCAAAAGGCAAGGAGGGAAGGAGGGGTTGCGAGGCGGGGCAGCTCCATTAGCGCATTTTTTTGTCGTCCCGCCGAATTGAATTTCGATCTTGTGCTGGCCCAATCGAGCACTCGGAGTGGTCCGAGTGGTGCAACTGGCGCAAGTGGTACAAGTGGCGTCACATGTGGGCGGGTGCGGGGTACGTACCTCTCCCTACAGTTATCTTAGCAAGTGGCCAATGAGACGCCCGGCAGATCCCCGGCCACAGACCCCTTCGGCCCACCCAACGCGGCCTAATGTAAGATAGCACCGTTGCTATTGTTTGGAGAGGGCTAGAACCCTTGTGCGCAGATGAAAAGGCACCTCCCACTTTCACTTTCTCTACTTGTACAAAAGTAGAATGTCCCTAACAAGCAGGAAAGAAGAAAAAAGGAGAAAACGAGACACGAATGCAGAAAATAAGAAGCGAACCTACTAACAGTTGATGTTTGTAAGAAGACCGAGTTCAGTTCAAGTTGCTTTGTAAACCTGTGTGTAGTTCTCGAGCAGAGCACGTACGCTGGTTGGCTTTTCTGGATCCCAAACTGCAGCACCCAGACAAATATCCCCAGTTAAATACTAAATATTTGCTGCTCTTCTTCAAGTATGCCTGTCGGATCCACACAGCATAGGTACGTATAATCCTAGTTATGACCTGCCTTACCGAACATTCATTCTCCTCGGTCTGACTACAAACCAGTCAAACCAGTCATTAATAAGCTTTCGAGCTCCCCACTTTGACGTTTTAACTCTCCGCCAAGCCGGCCCACCGTATGACTTCACCCTAACGATGAATCTGACCAGTAAGATATTCAATTGCATTACTGCGGGCGTCACCTAGTAAACACCCGCAGGACTTCTACTATCTAAACTTCTGCACAAGTGATTCACCATCCTAAAAGTATTTGTGGCTGCCGGTTGACTCAGAGGTGATGCGTCTATTGTGCGAAGCAAGGCTCGAACCATGCCAGCCAATCACACAAAATTAGCATGCAAAGCCCCAGCAGCTGAAGCTTAACAGCAGCAACGGCGACCAACTTGATACACCTCCATACCGGGCTGAGAAGACATAGTTCCAACCTAGTCTCTAGGATCTAGAGTCTAATGCAGGCATTATAACCGGTTGTGCGGTTAACCGGGTTGGAATAGACTTTGTGAGAATGGAATTCAACCCATGGACCTCCATCCATGATAGTAATCATGACAAAATTATACGCCAACATGACACGCGAGAGAAGCAATAATAGCATGAATTAAAAAGCCATGTTGGCAATTGTGTGAATAGAATATCTATATTTTACCATAAGTAATTCGGTACCAACCCAATGTAATATAATAATTAAGTCCGTCCATTGATTGGTCCGTCCTTTTTCTTGAACAAAACACCTAAAACGCCTCGCTATGGGATACAATCACGACCCGAGGATCTTCGCGTACGCATCCTCGACCTCGCCGGCGAGCTCCAGCAACGCAACAATGACAATCTGATGCGTGAGGTTCGGCAAGCGATCCCTATGCAACCCAATCCACTCCAGGGGCGGCGTGGCCTCGCCCATATCGCGCAGCTGCGGCGTCTCGATAACAGGGGGTTCGAGGGCTTCGTACTCGTACTTTGATAGCGGGACGTTGACCTCGGCCGTGATTTTTTGTGATTGTTGTTGTTGCTGCTGCTGCTTCTGTTCGCCGTCATCCTTCAACTCCTGCTCGGGCCCGGGCTCCTCGGGCACGCCCGTGACCTTGATCGCCGACATGGTTTGGATCTCGCGTCCCCAGGCCTGCGCTAGCATCCGTGAGTGCTTGGCCCACATGCCGCGGATGTAGCTGATGCGCGAGTAGTTCCACCCCACCTCCACCTTGCCCTCAAACGCGCTCTTGAACTTGTACTGGATGTTTCGCGATTTGCCCCTTTGCCACGTCTCCATTACTGCTTCCACTTTTGGCACCTTGAGAATGGTGCCGCCGCGCGAGCCCGTGGCGTTCTGCACTACGTGTTCGACCTGGATGTCACGCACTGCCCGAGGCGCTTCGGGTCCTCGGACGCTTGCGAGACCTATCCGGAGTTGGCCGAGTGTAAGGCCAAGGATGCTGTGGATGCGTTGCTTTTCCATGCTCGCGGCAAATCTTGCTCGTGCATTGAGGGCCTCCAGTTTGAAAACTTGGTGATCGGAGAAGGTATTGGGGAAAATCCCCAAGTTTAGCGCCCTCAACGTCACCACGACATCAGTGTCTAAGGATATGACCGATTTTACTCCCTTTTCATCGATTCCTGTCTTGACGGGGGGGATTGCTTCCGCCACAACATGACTAACCACAGATTCTCGTTCCATAAACTTCTCGATTTCTCGTAACGAGGCCTCATAGTTCGCTTTGCGCTCCTGGATGAATTTTTGGATGGCTTTCCACAATGCTGCCCCTTGAGCCGCCGATGCTGTAATACCAAATATCTGGACGGCCTCTCCATCAAATATAGCTACCAGGCGGTCGCCAGAAGGGCCTTTGTGCTGACGAACATTGTACATGAGGAATTCCATCGTTGTTATGTCGGCCACGAGGAAAGCTTGATAGTCAAAAGCAGTCTTTAATTTGAATTGGCTAAAGGCAACTGACGCTTGGATCTTGGGCGTTTCGTTCAAAGCTTGCTGTCGCTCTGGCCATTCTATCGAGGTTCGTAGTTTGAAGGTGCGGAGAGTGATAAATCCACTTAAACGGCCATCACAATTTATGCCAATCTCTTCAAATCCTAGGCACAGATTTTGTTCCCAGTCCGACGTCTTCTTGGAAGACACCCAAAAATCTTTGATGGCAAATTCAGGCTTACCGAGTGATTGGCCGAGATCAACAACAACATCTAGCGCACTAATAGAAATCGTAGCTGTCCAGGGAAAAGCGGCCGTGGCTGCCACCTGTTGGTATCTTTGCACTAGATGGGTCTGAGGGGTTGACTCTTTTACTGTCTCAGCTGTAGGCACTGTCGAGCCTTGTCTGATCTCCCTGGGAATCCAGATCTCGCGAAACAGCAGGAAATCGTGGACTTGCCTGGCATTGATTGCAACCTTCATCGGACTCATTTTTATGATTGCAGAAAGACCACTCGTTCCACTAACATGCTTGCTATTCATTAATGAGAGCACAATTGAGTCAACATCGAAGCTACCAGTGGACTCCCGAGAATACACGTGTTGTACAGCCAAGTGAATCTTGCTGAAAGTGCCAGATAGTGCAAAGAAATTGCCGTGATCCGCAGAGGTAACCGTATTTACAGTCACATAAACGTCGTCAAATCTTCCTGTTGCAGCAACTCTACCAATAGGCTGGCAGCTAAGCGTAAACTCTTGTCTGCAGATACGTAGCCCCAGATTCAATTTTACACGCCCAAGGACTGTACTTGGGTCGGCTGTGATAATGTTCTCCTCATCGTTTGTCTTCGGCTTAGATGAGTTTTTCTTTCTCGGGGGAGGCTCGGAGGGAGAGTCGCTAACCACATCCTTGATGCTTGACGATATATCCATTATGAGGGGAACGACATTGGGGTAAAGGACGTTGCGGGATGGTTCGATCTTGATTTCGCCGTGCAAGCAGGCGACGTCTTTGCCATCATCCCTGTACTCGGCCTTCCAAGCTAAGCCAGGCGTTCGAAGAGCATTGTTACTTCCAGTTTCAGTAGCGCTAAACTGTCCATATTTCCCGGCCAGTGCATGACGTGTGGTTTTTGACCCGCTTGCATCGACTTCTTTTTCGGAAATCTGACCAGATAGATGTACTACAGCGCCAGCGAAATCAGCGTCAAGAAGTATCGACTCCAACCTTTTTCTGCCGAAAAGAGAGCGTCCACTCTCGACGGTATCCTTCATTGGCTTATCTTTACCCGTATTTCCTTCCACTATAGGCACCCAATGTTGCGATGCATGTTGGAAGTTGGCTGCGGATAGAGTGATTGAGTCCTTTAGATGCGCAGCTGGGACAATGAAGCCGGATGTTAGGCGAAGATCCAAGGATTTGCCCACTGCCTGGAATGCGAGTCGCCGTGCATCAGATGTGGAGACAAATGCCACATTGAAGATCATCTCGGGCAACAGTGCCGAGTTCAATGAGCGTTGGAATTTATCCCCATTTGGAGGAACCATTTGAAGCTGGAGATCTTCAATAGTTAGTCTGGCTGAGTTCTGCTTCCGAGTGGCGAATTCAATCATTTTCACTGATAAGTATAGATCTTCTTGGCCTGCTAACAACTGGTTTGAGCCAGTAGTGACAAGCCAGCCAATCTGGATGTTGCGGACCTGGAAAGTGTACATGACGGATGCCAAAAATGAATCGAAAATGTCGCTTTCAGTGTCTGGCAGCTCATCATTGATAGCTATACGAGGTTTGGATTGCCTCAATTTTCGTAAATACTCCAGCTCTCGCGATGTATCCAGCTTCTTGAACCTATCTCGCATATGTCCCAGCACGTCTACGAAAGTAGACACAGTGTCCGGTGAAAGGTTGGCTGAGAACCCATCCGACATGAAGTCGAAAGCTCTCAATACCTGGCCACTTTCAAGTTCTCGAGAAGAAGCGGTAATTAGGGTCCCAAAAGCGAGGTTACCACAAGACCGTATACCTTCATCGGACCCTTTCATTATATCGAAACCGATCTTCCGAACATTCACATGGACTTCTGGATTGTCCAATGTGATAGTTTGATCTATTCGATTTGCAACTTCAAGATGAATCCGATCAAGAAAAAACGAAAGGACAGCAAAGTGTTCCGGATGCGATTTAATTGGTGCATTTCCAGAGATCTTCACACCGGCCAAGGTCGCGTGGACGTTGTAGATCAAATTCAAGTCACCTGATTTCACGGCAGGTGAAGCGATAGAGTGATCGGAAAGGTCTTGTAAATGGTCTTGTATAACCTTACCCTGCTGCTGGAGCTCATTGATGGCATTGGAAATTTCTGGCCGATTAAGTGCAGTAAGGAGACTGTATACAGCGGACGCGTCGAGCTCCACCAGCTCTAGGGAGGCGAACACTTCGATTGAACGTTCTTCGGTCGTACCATGGCTAATGATTCGACCATTCATTGGAGGAATCTGAAGTAAGGAAATACTCCTGGGTGCATTGGTGAGCCTGACTTGCATCTCGTGAGAGTTCTCTTTAACATCGAAATCAAGCGTGAGATGTTTGGTAGCATCGACCGCCATCGTCGCACGTGATACTGTACCAGTAATTATGTATGTTAGAGATTGTAATAGTGGTATCGTGATCGTGTAAGAATCCAAGAACATTGCTAGGTTGAGAGATAACGATGAAGGCAAGCCAGTGGCAGATGGTTTTGTAGATAATACTGTAGAAGGCCTGGTTGATGCTTTTTGTAATCTATGGAGCTGTGTCACTTCATCGATGATTATCAAATCCGCCACCTCAGCTAGAACAATGGGATCTTGGAGAATAGTAAAATCGAGGTTCTGGCTGCTCGCCGCGGCTCTAATTGCATGCAAAGAAGGACTTCCAGTGGATAGTAATTCATGTGCAATGATGACACTTGGTGTGCTAAGGCGAATGGTCGCTAATTGTTGCGAGTTGCTCAATATATCTAGAGCCGCTGTATCGCAGCTGAGCGCAACATTGGTCTCCATAGCGCCTAGACTAGAATTTCCGTTGACTACCGACAACTTGAGATTCTCACATTGAGGTTCGATGGTGAGGTTGATTGTATCGAGTGATATGACGCCCTGATCCATCAAAAAAACAAAATGTACTAATCGTGAATTCGCATCGGCTGTCCGTATGGTTTGGTTGGGGTGTTTGGCGCTTTCGGGTGGTTGAGTGTCTATTCTCGAATATAGAGGCAAAAGTTGGTCCACGAGCTCAGTGAGTTCCCAGTTGAGATTCATACCAATTTTTGAGCAATACAAGTTAACAATAGTCAGCGGTCCTTGGTATGAGGTAGATTGATCAGGGCTGCCTTCTTCCGGGCTGTGTTGGTCACTGACTCTTGCTGTGAGATCTAATACCAAAAGCTGGTTGCTCTTCGGGCCTGGATCGAGGCTAAGTCGAAGTTCGTGCACTCTTCCTACAGCCATCCAAGGGACAGGGTCTGAATTAGATGATTCATCTGCGCGCTTTCCAAAAATGTTGTCTAAAAGCACTGCACGGCTAGTGTCTTCAAGATCCCAACTTCGCCAGCGATCAAAGGCGGTCACAACCTGTTCCCTTACATCTTTCGGGACTGTTACTGAACCGTTCAGACAATCTCGTATGGTGTTTTCTTGTGAGCTTGGGGTCAAGGTTGCCCACATGTAGCGCAAGCGTGCGACCAATTTCCAAGAATCGTAGGTTCTCAAATGTCTCTCTGCTGCCCGCAGAACGGCTGAGGGTCGAACAACGAAGGATGGATCGCTTATTTGTTGCCCCTCCATAGTAACACTATGTGTAAAGTACTTCAACCGCTCGTCGCTAACTGAAGACAGCGCTGAAAGAAGTACGCTCACGTCCGAAAAGAGCGATTTGGTCCTATTGACAAGTGAGGCAAGATACTCGACTCTACCCGACGACAATCCCATGCGGATAGCGCCTACATCAGCATCAGAATAGTTTGTTTCTTTTGAGCCCATTATTGCGATTACCCTCTCAACCTCAAGTAATGCCGCGCTTTGGGTCTTACTCGAGGCAGCCAGTTTTTCAGAAGCCGTTAGTGTAATGGCTGCAAGTCGAAAGTGGAATGACGGCAAAGGCTGCTGAGGTGAAGGAGTGCCATCGACCCTGTTATTGCGTTTCTCAGATCGGATAGCGAATGCCATATCTTCTAATGACACATCATACTGGTCTTGGTGTTGGGGTGAGGAGTCATCAACATAAGAATTGTTCAGAAACCGCACATTGGCGTGTGGTAGTCGTAAAATAACATCTGTGATAACGCCGCCGACCCTCTCCTGCTTCTGCATTGCAAATATGTCTGACATTGCTCCAATCTGCAAAGTATCAAGAAGGTCTTCGGGTTGGGCTGGCTGGAATGCTCGAAGTAGACCTGCTATGCAAGGCAGCGATATGGCATCTAAGAAGAGGCTCATGCCAGATGGGAAATCCAGGAGTAAACTTTGGTGAGAACAGTCTTCCGGGAGCAGGCCGGGATCAATATGCTCCAAGCCTAAATCAGAAGTGCTCAGTCTGGCGTGCCTTTTGTCATGCTCGGCACTCTGCGCCATTTCGCCCGCGAAATTCAATTGGGCTGCTTCTAGTGGGAAATATGGCGCAAAGAATTGACTTGTAAACTCCAGAGTTCTATGGACTGGATTCGTTCTGCTGGTACCGCCTAATGGATCCCCTAATAACGAATTTCGATTTGGAGACAGGGACTGTTGGTGCACAATCTTCCTTAAATCGGTTCTTGAAGTGTGGGAGAGCCCCGAATGAGTGAAGGACTGCTCAGCGGACCCTGAGCCTTTCCGAACTTCGGATGAACCTCGCCGCACGCTACCCGTCTCGCTTGAGCTAGCAAATGAAAGAAAGGAACTTTTGTGACGGATGCGTTTTGAATTGTGCGAGGAATTGATTGATGAGGTCGATCTCTTGTCGTTAACAACGTTAGAGGTCGGCTGTGGAACTGTTGGGACGCTTTGAGCAATAGGATCTACAGAATCTGGTTGAAAATTGTTCAGCAGATCAGGCATTAAAAGGAAGCCTGTTCGATGGGTCCGCTGATCATGGCGCCGTATGAGGTCCTGCTGCAATTGTCTCGCCTTCGCGAAATCAAACTTCCGACCGACGAGAGCAAAATGGAAGTTGGTTTGGAAGAAAACGTTCGCCTCTGCATGAGACTTGAGTCTCGAATTGTGTCTAACCACAGATTCTGATTGGATGCACGAAAATTCCAGACGAGGAATCGAGATATCGGCACGCGTCGAATAATGAGTTTTTGCCCAATCATTGAAGTGAACTTGCACCAATTCACTGGAGCAGAGGAAGGCAGATTCCTCAACGTGCAGCCATACATGGACAGATTCAACATAAACGCGTAAGAATGTGACATCGTAGACTACAGCGGGAGATATCAGAGCGTTCTCATCGTCATCAAGTGAGAAGCCAAATGATTTACCGCCTTGAACAAACGCCGTAAGGAACTCGGCTGAACATTCTCCAGTAATGCGCCCGATGTTTAGATCCCAGTTGCAGAGATAAGTTGGTTCTGATGGAGGCAGTCCAAAAAGGCGATGGCCATAAACGGTGAGCCCATCAATAAAAAGTTGTGTTTTCGACGCAAAGCTTGTAGGACTAACAGCTCCCCCGTCCTCATCTCCCATTGAGAGACTGAGAGGGGCAAACGATAAATCAAGGTCCATATAATAGTTCGTAAACCGAAGATCAACAGCGAGTGATGCAGCTTCAATAGGGATGTGGCGCTTTGCCGTGTACAAATTTGCTGGTAGTACGATCCTTGGATCATCGGCGCGGATCGTCAGCATCACATCCAAGTCGTTTGACTTCTTTAGAGGAGGGTGATCGGTCGCATCAGCTTTAGAACCTTGAGCATCGAGGCGAAGAGATTGTTGGTACTCATCAAGCGTTTTGAAGTGAACGTGATCACCAAAATAGTTATCTTTCAACAGTAGAAAATAGCGGATAAGGAACCCATATAAGTAAAATGTTGGTGACTGAGCAGTAACATCAAGCACTAGAGTATCAGTATTGGCAGATGACGTAGTGGCATCGTAATGGTAGTTTCCGTCGATCAACAGCTTCTCCAGGTTTCCTATGTCCTTGGAAGCTAGGAAAGTGGCTTGGGTGTTCCATGACGGCGCATGTAACCCAAGACCCAGAATATCTGACTCGATCTTGAAAGGCACAACATTTTTTGATGGACGGAAATTATCGAGATTAATGCGTGTGTCTACTTTCAGGCAGGGACTCGACAATACAAGGTAGGTATTCTCGTCCATACTCGTAGGATCATTGATGATATTGACATCATTGACGTTGATGTAAAGTTTGAGACTGCGAAGGGTCAAATTCAAGAAGTATTTGAAAGGCGTAAAGAGCATATATTCTGAAGGCGGGCCAGTCCCCCAATCGTCGATGAGGTCAATTAATAGGAACGTGTGTTCTCGCAACAGGAAGAGCTCCATCCCGTCACTGTCAACATCGAATCGCCAATTGCGGAGACCATTCCATTTCAACGGCGTAGAGAGGTCACATGAAACGTGTTGGGCACCAGATCTCCACAATAGGCCATGATTGACACTTGTCGATACTTCTGTTGAGGGCAAATCAATCTCCAATGAGTTGCGGTATCCCGTTGATCTTGGCAGCATATCCATATTATACGAAACTGTGGCATTTGTTCCAATTTTGATATCGAGCCAGCCGTAGGGCCGTTGCTCAATAGTGGCGGCAGTAGCATATTTTCGATTGCGACCCCGACTTCGACTATCACGTTGATCATTCTCTCGCTGCTGCTTCATAGTGTGCCCTTCTTTCTTCCACCTCCAATTCTTGGAACTTTCTTTTGTTGGAATTCTGAGCGTGACCTCGTCATTCAACTCTAGGTAGAAATTGAAAACGGTAGGTATACGATCCGATCCTATAGGCAACTGGGTAGTAGGAATGGCATCTTTACATAGGCCAGGGAAAAATACTCTCTGCAGCGCTGCTCGTTGTCGGTCTGCCCATGGGCCATAGTTAACAACGCCGCCTTTTAAGGCCAAACTGATTGCCCAAGCGGGTGGCGCAGTTCCGTTGACATAATCAGGGCTATTCGAGTCTAAAGAGGATGACTGGAACTTCGCAACTCTCGACACCTTTGATGGTACATCCCAGTAGATTTTTAGTGTGCCTTCTGGACTATCGACTACCGTGGTAACTGCAGCGTAGTCGAGCGACGACCATCTCGAGTTGTCATCCTCGTCATCGGCATTCAAATAGCGAGACAACCCTTGCCAGTGGCTCAGTCCGGGAATAGGTGGCTCTGCCGGGGCTATACCGGTCCTAGAGTCTACTGAGAAAGATTCTACTGATTTGCGCCAGTATGGTAGGAGATTTCGCAGCTGTCCTAGAACCTTGCGACGCTGTGTCCGGAAAAAAGAGCGGGGATGGATATCATCGATATCCGAAGCTGCCTGCTTCTCTCTGGCAGCTCTAGTCAACTGGTCTTCCTTATAACCACTGTGCTCCACCATTTCGAGTACGGGGTGATCGAAGTGAATTTCAAAAAGTTGCCGATAGGGATCTACCGTTTGACATTCCGCTGCATCGATCTCTCCAGAAAGCGACTTGGTTTTCACAATGAGTAGGGCTTGAGTGTTCTCATTGCCCATGACCATAGCGCCTGTATTGCACTCGAAGTGGATTGGAAATAGTTGCAGCATGAAGGGCAACGCGTTGCTGTCATTCAGCACATCCCCGCTTGTGGAGCTGGAGATACTAGGGGTCCGAGGATATCGAGCTTCGGAACCGTGCTTCTCATCACTACCGAGACTCTCTTTCAATTCCCCTTCGTCCGTGAGGCTTGCTGATTCCTTAGTAGACCTACGCAGCCTTTTTCGAGGTTTCATCGAATTATCAACGAACTTGGCACCGTCACGGGTGAGTCCAGCATAGCCGTCATTGCTGACGCTATCACCATTACCATTAATGTTATTATATGGCAAAGGGTCGTCCATGGCGTTGGTCATCGCATTAAGCATTGAGTCGTAGGCTGCACTGCGGTTATACACAAACCACTCCAGCCCGGACACGGCAATGTTGATGCGACACGGTAGCTTTTGCCGTCCATCATGGGCATTGGAGCCAGCATCTTCGTCAATCTTGGACCCTTTCTTTGATAGATAGACCTGGGCATCGCGAACCCTGCGCAGCCAGTATGACCAAGTGATGTGGCCATT
Source organism: Xylaria sp. 218_066 (assembly GCA_019843955.1). NCBI lineage: Eukaryota > Fungi > Ascomycota > Sordariomycetes > Xylariales > Xylariaceae > Xylaria > Xylaria sp. 218_066. The sequence goes on from JADKYC010000191.1 coordinate 16,924, forward strand.
CTGGATGATAATAGTCTCGTTATTCCCGTGGTAGCGCAGGCCGGTGAAGAAGAGACGGCCGCCGAGGAGGGACAGTTGGAGGGCCTGTATATCGATGTAGATACGATACCTATGCCACGTGTACGTTCGAATGACGGAGGAGATGATGGAGGCCACTACTCTATTAAAGTAGAGGAGGAAGAACACGGCTCTAGGAATATGGATCAGTATGAGAGAGTCAACCAAATGAAGTCGTTGGAAACGGGTAGAGCTTACAACACTCCGGTCACGATGCTGTACCCAAGGAATTCGCTTGAGAAAAGGCACATCAGCACAAAGCCCTCTCGGTCTGCCCGTCGAGAAGCAGAGTAAGGATTGATCTACCTATTGAAGTTTCTCCAGGTCGATTCTGTTGTTGAGCCGGGGCTCCCTTGGTCGGCCATGGCCATGGCACCTCGGCTCCCCCTGCTGCCCGGAAGCACGCACTGCCGTCGGTGATGTATCAATCAATCTAGTAGCGAGAGACATTTACGCTGTCGAGGTCGGTAGCGCATCGAATGGATTGGACTCTTCGTCGTGCCCGAAAGGCAGACAGTGAACCAGAGCGCGCATGCGTTGCTTGAGCAGGCCGTTCAATGAAGAGGTTCACCGAAATGGTAAAGTACGGTACACGGATAGTGCCTGCAGACTGCATGTAACAGTACTTACCTTATGCAGCATCATAGCATGGGGGAAGATTCAAGTCCTCTCTACTTAGACCACTAGTTAGGGCTCTACGTGAGGAGCCGTACCAAGAACTTGATGAATTACTAGCGCTTACCGTCAGTTTTAGGGGAATGTAGCTATGTATTACAGCAAGCTCACAGCTATGATGCCAGCTGCAGTTAGGTACCTACCCAAGGGGACCCAGTTTTAAAGCATAATGTCAGCAAAAAGGGGGAAGTAAATATAGTGTTAAATCGGGTTCACAGTATTAGCCGAATTATGCTATACAGTTAATTCAAAGTCATTACTATTTTAGTAATAGTATATATTTAATAAAAGTATTATTATAGCCCTAAAAGCTAAAAATCGATTTTATAATCGAAAAAAAGCGATATCGCATATCTAACTTTATATTACTTAAATTATCCTATATAAATATATTATAATAACAAAAAAAAAACTTTATTATAACTAGCTTTTAATTTACTAAGTTACTTAAGTTAAAAAACAACTTTAAAACTATTTACAGCATAATACTTTATAAATTTTAATTTCGAAAATAATAATATAATAAATCTAGTTAGATTATTTTAAAAGTTATATTATTCGATTTATATTAATATTAGATTTAAAGATTTAATATTAAAATTGCCTTATATTATAGCTAAAATTTAATATACGGCTTAAAAATTATACTTTTACATATTTTTAAATAAAGCTTATATAGTATAAGTATTTATAAAAGTTTTATTACTAATTAAAAAGCCCTTTTTTATTTTTTTTAAAGCGCTTATTTATATAATTAAATTAAAGAACTAATATTTTAATATATAATTACTAAATATAAAATAATTAGGTTTCTAATAATGTTATATTTAAAAAGCTTAATTTATAGCACTTTAATAATTTAAACAGCTAATACTTAAACAATATCGCAGTTTATATATAAAAAAACTTTATTTATTAATATTAAAGCACGCTATTATATATAAATATAATATTAAAAATGTAGCAATATTACTAAAATATTAATATTATATAATATTTTAAACTAATATTATTATAAATTGCTAACTTAATAAATTAATATATATAATTAAAAATAAATTTATAAATTAAAACTGCTTAAATTACTATTTAAATTTTATTTTAAATAACTAAATAATTTTAAGCTAATAAATAACTTAAAAAGTTAGTATAAAAATATATTATATTTAGCTTTTTATAACTACTTAAAATAATATAAATAATTCTTTAGTTTAATAAAAAGTAAACATTATAACTTTTAATAAACTATTAATATATTATATAATATTCCTATAAAATTTAATATATATATAACGCTTTAAAAAAATAATTTAACATATAAATATAAACTTTAAAAAAGTAAGCAAATATAACCCCTATTTTTTAAAAAAAATATATAATTTTTATTTTTATATAAACATTTTTAATATTATTATATTTTTTAAAAGTTTTATATTATTATTAAAATTAAATGTTAATTTTTAAATTTTAGTAGTAATATTATAATAGTAAATAATTGTTATTAAAATTATTAATTTTCTTTAAATATATAAAAAGTAAAAAAAAAAATTATAATATTAAATTTCTAAGTTTCTATTAGTTAGCAATTAATAATAAAATATTTAATTATTTTTTTAAAAGTATAATATAATATATATCTATAATTAAAATTAAAATTTCTTTATTTTTTATTATAACTATATAGCAAAATAAGGTTACTTATATAATAAATATTATAAATAATACTTATGCTTTATTTAAAACAGATTAATAATATAGTTAAATTTTATTATTATTATTTTTAACTTTATTATTATAGTTATTATTATTATTATTAAAAAGTATAAAATTATTTTAATTATTATTAATATTATTATTACTAGTTTTTTTATTATTATTATAACTATAACTTTACTTACGTTTATAATTTTTAAAAATAAACTTTTTATAAATATTAAACTCGAAATAAATAACGCTATTAAATAAAATAAGTTCTAAATAACCTATAAAACGTTTAAAACCCCGGATTTTTAATTTATATATAAGTTTCGCTATATAATTATTATAAAAATTATTTTTTATATATTTGTTTTAATTTTTAGCAATTATAAAAAAACAATTGTTTTTTCTATTATAAATCTATATAGCATAAAAATAGCTTAGCTAACATAAGCTAACAAAATATTAATTAATAACTTGCTAGTTTATTAAATAATAGGCTAAAGCTAACTTAAAGCTAAAATATTTAAACGCAAAATTTATTTAAATTAAATAATTATTTTAGTTACAAAAAATAAATTTTTTAGTTTTTATAAAATATAACTTATTATTTTTTAAAAATAAGCAAATAAAAGCTTTTTTAACTTTCGCTTTAAACGTTTTAGTTATTTACTTAAGTTAGCTAAAAGCTTTTATATTAACTTTTATAATATTAACTAGTTTTACTGCTAAAACTTTTTTAATATTAACTATATTTTTTTTATTAAGCTTTATAAATATTATAATATTTTATAGCAAATAATATTAATTACTATAATAATTATAAGTAAAATATAATATACTAAAATATAGTATTATTTAGTAAATATTAAGCTAATTTATATTATTAACTATAATTAAAAAATTAATAATAAAATATAAAATAAAATAAAATAACTATTTTTTTATTTAAGCTAACGTAGTAGTATAATTGCTAACTAAAAAAAGCTATATAAAATATAAAAAGCGTATAATAAAATAATATCTATTATAGCTATATTTTAAAATAAATATTTACTATTTTATATTTTTAATATTATTTAAAATATAAAGCTAACTAAAAAAAAAATATTATTAGAATAAAAAAGATGAAAATAAAAAAAAAGTAAATATAAATAACTATATAATAAAAATCTTATACTAAAAAGTTGTTTATAATATAAATAAAAAATATATATATAGTAATAGTAAAAAATAATAATAGCGATAAAAAGCTAAAAGTAATAAAAAATTATAAAAAAAAAGCTTTTTATACCGAAAACTTAGAAATAAAATAATTAATATTTAAATATTTTTTTAATAGTTTTATAATAATAAAGCAGCTATAATATATTATAAATACTAAAAAGTAGCAGCTTAAAAAAAAGTTTATAAAAAAAATAAAACGTTAAACGTTAATAAAGTTAACAATATTGTTAAAATAAATATAGTAATTAAACTTAAAAAATTAAATAGGGCATATTTTCTTTAGTTGCTAGCTTATAACTAGAAACATTTTAACTTATTAATTATTTTAAAAATTTTAACTATTACTATATAGCAAACGTTTTAACTATATAAAATACTTTTTATATATAAAAACTTAAAATATTAGCTAAATAAATATTTTGCTATATATAATATTTTTTATAACATAAAGGGCTATTTTATATAATAGTATATATAGCTTTATATTTAAATATTAGCTTTTATTTATTATATTTTATATTTAAGTTTAAAAGTATATAGTTAATTTAATAGTAAAATATTTATAATAAAACTAGTATTACTTTATTAATGTTAGATTAATATTTTTAATATTTAATTCGAAAGCTTAATATTTAAAAAAAGCTATATTAAATATTTAAATAAATAATATATATATATTATAATATATTTTTATAAAACAAAATCTTTAAAATAGTATAAATAATAAGCAATAACGTTATTTTTTATATTGCTAAACTTAATAATATTAAAAGTTATATTATAAATAAATAATAACAGCGGACATATTATAAAGTTAACATTTTATAAATATATTAAATATAAATATATAGCTTAAAATATATATATAAGTTAAATAATATAAACAATAAAACTTATTATAAATAAATATATGCTTACTTAAAATTTTTTTTTATTATAGCTTGCTATAAAAAATAACAAAATTAAAAATTTAAAAAATAAATTTATTTTTTAAGCTAAATTCTAATTGTAAAATTTGTTTTTTATACCTATTTACTAATAAAATCTTAAATATATAATAAAAAAAATTAGAAATATTTAATAATAATATTTTAAAATTATTACAGTAATAAAACTTTAAATTTTAGTTTATAAAATCTTAGTAACAATAGCAAAAAACAAGTTTATATTTTAATAGCATATATAAATTAGCTTTTTTTTACTATTATATTTATAATATAGCACTATAAAACAATATATTTTAATATATTATATAATAGCCTAAGCTATATATATTAAATTAGCATAGAATATATTTAACCACTATTTTTTATTACTTAAAATATAATATTACATCTTTTAAAAAGTTCTATAGTTATATAGTTTATACTATTATTATTATTATTCTACTTAAGTTATTAAAACTAACTTTTAATTATATTATTATTACCGGTTATATTATTATTTAAACTTTTATTTCTTTAATTATTATTATTATTATTATTATTATTTTTAAAATTATAATTATACCGATCTTTATTACTATTATAATTTTTTTTATAATAATTTCTATTTATTAAAGTAAGCTTATATAGCTTTAAAAATAAATAATATTATTTTTTAAGTTTTTTATATAGCTAGCGGCCCTTTTTATTTAATAGCTTTTATTTATTTTAACTATTATTTTCCGTTTTATAACTTATATTAAATACTTTATTTAATAAAACTTTTAAAAGCTTTTTATTTTTTAATATATTTATAGTTATTTTAAAGCTTAAATTATTATTATTTAAATATAGTTTATTTTATTTTATTTATTACTAATATTTATTAAAAAAATCTATAGCTTAACATTTTTTTAAAATAGCGTTTACTAAATAAAAATTTATATATTTATTTTATATTTTCTTTTTTATTTATTTTTAAAAATTATTATTCTAACAATTTTTTTATATAAATTTAAAAATTTTTGTTTACTTAAGCTTTAAATCTAGCTTATTTATTATATTTAGTATAAACAAGAAAACATTAAAAAAAGCTATATTCGGCTTAAAGGTATACGTATTATTTTTAAACTATAATATTAGCTTATTTTTTTTGCTAAATTAAATTTAATTAGCCTTATTTATATTATATAACTAATTAAGCTTTTAAATTTTAAAAATATTTTAAAATTTATTAACTCCTATATAAAAATAATCGAACTAATTAAAAATAAAATTTTAATTTTATTACGTTTTTTTTATAGTTTTATTTTTATTATATACTTTTTACTAGTTTAAATATTATTTTACGCATATATATATTTTAATAAAAATATTTACTTTTAAATTAATATTTTAATATTAATAAAAATTAACGTTAATATATATAAGCGCATTATATTTTAACTTTTAAATATTTTTTAATTAATAAATTAAAGTTAATTTAATTATAAATTTAAATATAAATAGTATAAAATATATCTATAAAAAATCGTTTATTAAAATATAATTATAAGTTATTATATAAATTAACTAACTTAAATACTAATTTTTTTAACTTAAATTTTTAAATATAGCCCTATTTATATTAATTTTTTTACTAATTTTATTTAGCTTATTTATATTATATTATACTACCTTAATAAACTTAAAGTATTTATACTTTTATAAGTTATAATTAACTTAAAATCTTTTAATAGCAAAGTTTATTATTTATTAAAACTTTAAACCTTTAAACTATATAAAATAAAAGTTAATATATTTAAATATAAAAGTTTTATTATATATAATAAATAACGCTTTTTAAAATATAAACTTTAGCTATTTATATAAAAGTTTAAAATTAATAGTTTATTTTTTATTTATTTTAGTTATATATTACCTTTTTTTAATAACTTAATTTAGCTAAGCTACTATAGCTATATTTAGCTAATAATAAAGTTTAATTTTTAATTATTTAAATACTATTTTATAAAAACTATTTATAATATTTTAAAAAAAAAACATATTTAAATTATTTAAAATTTTATCGCTAGTTTTATTATTTAGGCTTATAAGACTACCTAAGTTTCTAGTTTTATTTTAAAAATTTGCTATATTTAAAGGTTAGTTCTATATATACTTGCTAAAGCTAGGCTTAATATATATATTTTTTAAATATTTGCGTTTTTAAGCTTTTATTAAGCTTACCGTATTTAATTAGCTAGTATTACTTGCTATAATAATATATTATTTAAAAAATAAAAAATAAAACACGCAAATTTTAATATTAAATTACTTAATTTAAATATTAAAAAAAAGAACTTTTAATAATAAAACAAAATATAATAAATATTAATATCTAGCTAAAGATATTAAATAGTATAAAATACTAACTTTAAAAATAATAAGCGTAAAATAATAATTTATATATTATATCCTATAATATAATAATTATAGCTTATAAAACTATTAATTTAAACTTTAACTAATATATATATTTTATTAACTAAAATTTTAAGCTTTAAACTTAATGCTAAATTAAATTTTATTAATAAAACCGATTTATTTAAATAAATTTCCGCTATAACATAGTATATTTACTCCTTTATAATAATAGCTTATAAAAATATTTACTGCTATTTTTTTTATATTATATTTAATATTGCGCAGTTTAAATTATAGCTGCTAACAAAAGCTAAGCTTTTTTTAAAAAGTCTTGCTAGCTAAAACCTAAACAAACTTAATATTAACAACTAAATAAATATAATAGTTATAAATTTTTTTTTAAATAATATTTACTATAATAATTATTTATTTTTAATATATAAAAATAACTATAAAAATATATTTACTTAAAAAAACATATTTAATATTATTTATATTATTTTAAATTAGCTAACTAATAATAAAAACTTAAATAATAAAGATTTTATAGGCAGCCGAACAGCTAATAATTCTATTTTACTAAATACTTATATAATAGTATTTAATAACGAAAAAATGTTATAAATATTAAAAAACAAAATAAAAAATATATATGTTAAATTAAATATTTTTACGTTTAAAATTAAAAATTATAATTAAAACAATTAAAAACAAAAGTTTAACGTTTTTTATAATAAAAACTTAAAAAAATATTAGCTTATAAAACTTACTATAAATATAATAAAGTTTAAGTTTAGTTTTTTTTTTTTAAAGTTTTAATTATTTTAATAAATATAACGATTATTTTATAGAATTATTTAAACTTTACTTTATAAAAAACTTTTTACTTTATTTAAATAAAAGTTTATATTTATAAATAAGTTTATTAAACAGCTATTAAAATATATAATATAAAAAAAAACTATAAAACTTAATACTACTAAACTATTTAATTATGTTATATTTACTAAAAACTTAGTATAATTAAATATAAAACATTTTGTTTCTAAGCTATTAATTTTATTACTATATTGCTAATATATATACTAAAGTTTAACATAATTAATTTAATATATTACTAAGTTTTAGCAAATATATATTTAAAATAAGTTAATATATACTACGTTTAAAAACTTTATTAAAAATAAATAAAATAGTTATATTTTTTTATTAAACTTTATCCGGTTTAAATACTTAAATCTAACTTATTAATATTAGCAAATAATATACGCTAATAAATATATAAATGCTTATTTTAAATATATTATATACTATAGCCTAAATAAAACCGGCTGTTTTAATAAAAATTAACTTATTATATTAATTACCTTAGCTTACAAACTTATAAATTTATTAAAAAAAATTAAGCTAAAATTTTAAAACGCTACTTAATATAAATTTACTTTATAAATACCTAATATTATAAAGCTAATATTTATATAAAACGAAAAACTTTTTATTTTATTTAATAAAATTATTAAATATATTAAAAAAGTTTTTATTAACTATTTTTTTAACTTAAAAAAAAATAAAAGCTATATTACTTTTACGTTAAAAGGTTTTATTATTAAATATATATAAAACAAGTTTAAACTTTAAACTTTAAACTAATATTTATTTTTATTAGCTTATTTAACTAACCCCTATTATATAAAACTTAAAATAAAGTTAAAGTTAAAAAAAGCTTAAATTTAAAATTTTATATTTAAGCTATTAATATTATTACTATAAAAGCTTTTTATTAATATTTTTAATTTATACCGAAATATATATAAGTTAATAATAAAAATATATTTTTTATTTATATTTTATTTAAATTATATTGCTAATTACTACTTTAATATAACACTATTAATTATTAGTTTTTATAATATAAATATTTTTAATTTTTTTAAAAAACTTTTTTATATTAGCTTTTTAACGCTAAGTTATAATATAAATTTAAGTAAAGCCTAAGTATATATATATTTTTTTACTATTTATTTTATTAGCAATTTTTTTTAAATATAAAACTTATTTAAATATAAAAATTATAAAGCTTTTTAGCTTTATTACTTTTATATAATTTTAAAACTACTTCGTCATAATCTAAATTATAATATTATTAAATTTAGCCGATATTATAATAAAATAATATTTATTTATAAAAAAGTTAAAATTATAAAAGTTAAAATATATAATAAAAAGCTTAAAAAGTTTAGCTTAAAAAAAGATTTTTTTATTATAAATACTACATTATTTCTTATATTAAATATTAATTTTTTATATAGTTAGCTTATTAATATAACCTATTTTAAGTTTATAAATTTTATTAAAATAGTATAATATATTTTATTAAACAAAATTATTATTAAAAAATATTATTATAACTTTGTTTAAAAATTTTAAAAGTTTTTTTTACTTCTATACTTTTATTAAATCTAATCTTTTATAGCATATTTAAATTTTTAGCAAATATAAAAATATATAAAAGCGTTTATTATTATACCTATTTTATTTTATTATTAACTTTTAAAAATTTATATTTATTTTAAGTTTTTTGTTATATTTAAACGTAAGTTTTATAATAATAAATAGCTTTTCGTTTTTGCAGATTTAAAAAAAAGCTATATTTATAAAAAAAAGTTTAAGTCTAACTTTATTACAAGCTATCTGCTTAAATTTAATCTATAAATATTTTTAAAAATAAAGTTCTTTAATCGCTAATTTTTAATTTTAAGCTAAAATTTAATTATTTTTTTCTACTAAAATATTGCTCGTTCTAACCTTTTAATATTTAAAAAATATTTATTTTAACTTATAAATAACTTTTTTATAAATATTATATATCGTAAGCGTAAGTTTTTCTAGCTTATATTTTATACTATAATATATATTTATATAACTTTTAGCTTAATATATAAGCAGCTTTATAATATTTAAAACATTATAAACTTAACAAATTATTAAAATAACTAAACAAATGTTATAAATAATGCTACTAATATAATTTAAATATTTAATATCGAAAAATTATTTAAAATAGCTAAATTATTTATATATTTATAACTTAAAAAGCTACTTAATATTTACTAAAGTTTATATTTTTAAAATATTATTACTTAATTTAAAACTTATTAAATAATAAATATACTACTTAAAAAAAACTAATATAAATAAGCTAAGCTAATAAATACAAGCTAGCTATTATTAATATTATTATAAAAAAAATAAATTAAAAGTTCTAAATATTAACTATTAATTAATATTTAAAACTTTAATTTAATAAGTTAATATTAAAAAAAACATAAAATTTAAGTCTATAAATATTTTTAAATATTTATTTTTAAAAGTTTATAATTATTTTAATACTATAAATATAGCTTATCTGTTATTGCTATATTATATTAAAATAATAAAGCTTAAAAATAATAATAATAGTATTAAAAAGCTAAAAGTTATAAAAAATAAAAGTTATATTTAGCTGCTTATAGCATTTATTATAAAAAAAAAAAGCTATTATTCTATAAAAAATTTATTATTAAATATAAATTAACTATTAAAGCTAAACTTAAAATATAAATTTATTAAACATTTTATAAAAATATATAAAAAAAATTATAAGTTTTATAATAATATTAACTTTAGTAAACATAAATAATAATAAGTTAATTGCTTATTATTTAGTATAAAATAAATATAATTATTTAAAATAAAAACTAAACTTTAATAATAAATTATATTATAAAACTTTATAATATATATATATATATGTTAATAATTTTATTTATATTAGTTATAATATATAGCTTATTAAAATTAACGGTATTCTTACTTACTAATATAATATAACTAAACATATATTTTTTATTATTATATTTTTATAAAATATTAAAAACAAAACTTAAAATCTTTTATTTAATTACCCTGTTTTTTATATAAACAATAAATATTTAATTATAAGGTTTTTTAAAGTATTTTTAGCTAAATATTAGGTTATTTAACAATAAAACAGCTTATTTTTATTTTTGCTTTATAATATTTATACTATTTAAATATATACTTAATTTTTTTGTTAACTTTTTATTAAAATATAATCCTTTATTATTTATAATAGAATTTTATAAATTTAAGCTTCTAAGTTTTATTTTTTATTTTTATATAAAATAAATAAGTTTACTAATATTATATTTAAAGATCTAAAGCTTTAAATAAATATAACAGTTACTATATCTTAAAAGAAATATTATACTATAAATATAATTAATATTATACTATAATTAGCAACTAGCTAACCTTTACTATAGCTATTAAACTATTATAATTATTAAAATGCTTATATAACTTAAACAAAGTTATTAATATATAGTAAATATATAATAAAATGTTAGATATATTAATTATTATATAATATTTTAATTTATAAAAAAATTTTTAATAGTAAAATTCTAAATATTAAAAAAAATAACTATTTTAAATAATTTATATATAAAATTTAGATTTTAAAAATAGTTTTTTATAGTTTTAAAAATTATATATAAATTATAAAATAATACTTAATTTATTTTATAATAATTTATATATAAAATTTCTTTTTATTAATTATAATAAAAGTTTTACTATTAATTTTTTTTTTTAATCTAATATTTTGTTCTAAATTAGCTAAATAAAATAGTTTAGCTTATTTTTTAAGTTATAACTATACTATATAGTACTACTTAATATATAACTATTAATAATAATAGTAGAAGTAATAATAAAAAAAATAAAGTTTAGAACAGCTGCTAATATAATAGCTATATTTATTTTAAAAGCTCTTATACTTATAGGCAGCTACTAAAAATATATAAATCTTTCTATACCTAGTTTTATTTATTTATTTACGTTTTTTTATTCTAAGTTTTAAATTAGCTTATATTATCTTAAATATTAACTAACTTATTTTTTTTATTTTAATTTTTTACTTCTTGTTCTTTAGCTTATTATATTAACGTTTTAGTTATTTTTATTTAACTACTTTTATATTATCCTTTTTATTATTTTTTATTAACTAGTTAAACCTTATTTTAACGTAAGTTAACCTAGCTTAATTATTATATAATATTATAAGCACCTTAATATATTTTATATTTTTATAGTTAATATAATATATACTACTTTATATTATATTTTATACTTGCTAACTTTTTTATTAATATTTATTTAATATAACGTTGTTTATTATTTTTGCTTTATTTTTTTTTAAAAAAATAACTATTTTTTGCAGATTTTTATTATTAGTTAAAATTATAATTCTTTTTTTGCTAATTTTTTTTTCGCTAATCTATTAAAAATAACATTTTGCTAAAAACTTAAATATTATTATTTTCTGCTAATATACTAGAAATTTTTATAACTTAGAAACCGGGCATTATTATTTTTTACCGATTTACTAAAAAATAAATAATAATTTTTATAACTTAAAAACGTAGCTAATATTACTTTAAACAGTTTAAATTTTTAATACTATTTATCGTTTTTAAAGTACTATTTATTAACGAAATTTTGTTTTTATATTATTTTAACAAATTTTAAACTATTATATTTATATTAAAATAATTATTAACTGCTTAATATTTAAATATTTTAAATTTAATTTTTTTTATAGTTAAAACTAGTAATATTTATTTCTTTAAAATATTAACCCGCTAATATTTAAATAATATTTAAATAAACGTTTATTAAACCTAATAATATTTAAATAAATAGTTTTTTAAACTTATAAATTATTTATACTTTTAATTAATAATATATTTATTTAGCAATATTTAAAAATATAAGTTGTTTAACTTATTAGCGTTAAATTCGTAATTAACTTTTTTATATATTTTATTATTATTTTAATTTATTTTTTTTAATAATATATTTTTTTTTAGCTTAAATAACAAGCTTTTTTTTATTTATTATAGGTTAAAAACATTTTATTAACTTAGTATAAAATATTAAAAACTTATTATATACTACTTTATTTTTAAATAACTAAAAAAAAGTAAATATATTTTCTTTTAAATATAATTATATCTATTATAATACCCCTTTTTACTAAAACTAATATTAGCTAGCTTATAAAATATAATATAAACTAATTTACTACTACTGTTATATAAATTTAATCCTTTAGCTATAAAACAAGCTAATTAAAAATTTTACTTTAAAATATTTAATAATCTTATTTATTTAAAGCTTAGCTAATAATTTCTATATTATAAGTTTATTTTAAGCAACAATATTTAGCTTTAAATAATATATTACTTTAGCTACTTTAAACATTTTATAGCTAATATTTATATAAAGCTATTATTCTCTGCTTATTTTTTATTTATTTACGATATATCTACTTTTTTATATATTTATAAGCGCTAACAATTATTATATAAATTATTAAACCTAAAATATAATAAAAATAAACAATATTAAATAAATAAGTTATAATAAGTAAAAAAAATTAAAAATATTAATATATAAAAATATAAAAATAAAACAAATAAGCTTTTAATATAAATACTTATTTATAATATAACTAAAACTTTAATTATATAATATATATTATAAACTAAATCCTAAAGTATTATACTTTTTATAGTATTAAAAAAAATATACTATTTTATTAATTGCTATTATATATAAAATCTTAAAAACTAACTTAACTTTAAATTATAAACCTTACTATATTTTAACTATTATAATATTAACAATTAAACGTTATTAAATATTATATAATATTAAACTAAATTTAATATTAGCTACTTATTAATAAACAACAATTTTATAAAAACGTAGCTTATTAGCTTAACAATTTTATTATTATAATAATTAAACCGTTTATTTTTTAAAATTTATTTGTTTTAATTAATATTTATATTTTATATTTAATAATAACCCTTAAGCAGTATACTAACTACAGCTATTAAGCTAAAATAACGTTAATTATAAATAAAATATACCGAATTAAATAACTTTATAGTTATAAGCAGTTATTATATCTAACTAGCCGTAAATAATAGTATTTATTAAATACTAAGCCGAAAAAAAAATAAAATATCTATACTATATCGGTCTCACACTATATTATACTTAAAAAGTTAGAACTAAAATATTATATAAATACTATGTTCACACCTTAAAATGCATAGGTCATGCTGGAGCCACCCTGTTAAAAAACCGGCCCCCCCCCTATAGGTAGGTAAGTTACAAGAAGCTCCCCACCATGCGTGCCAGTGCCGCCAAGCTACATAGTGTACACTACCTACCTCTAATCATCATCATCTTGTGTGTCGATCACCGGACCACCTAACCAGACTATTGTATCTACGGTTGTTGCTCCTCGCCTCAAGCACATCGACACCAACTCAAATCGATGATGTCGCTTCTCCGAATTCCAGGCCGCCGCCCTTAAATGATCCTCACACAAAAGCCCCGACAGCCGACTGACAGACGACCGACAGACAGTCAGTAAAAAGTATTGGTGCAAGCCAATTCGATGTCGGACGGAGGCAACATGGCTGGCGGCACCGGCGAGAAGTTCACCACCGCGACCACCATCGTGGCTGGTGTATTTTCTCTGGCTGCCACTCTCTTGTCTATTGTGTAGGCTCTGCATTACCCCCAAGCCTGTGCTACTGCGAGAATACATGCTGATACGACCCCCCCAACAGCTCGATATGGTTTCAACTGTCCGTCGCCTGACCCAACCTGCCCATTTCGACTTTGTATTTACACTATTACAGGAAGAACTATCGCAAACCACTCCTCCAGCGATATGTCGTTCGTATATTGCTCATGTAAGTGTATACCTTTCTCAGACGCGTACAGAACTAGCTCTTTGACATCGTTCTAGGGTTCCCATCTACTCCATTAGCTCCTGGGTGAGCATGGTCTCGCTCAAGGCTGCTTCTTTCCTCGATCCCATCAGAGACATCTATGAGGTCGGTTCATCCTCTCCATCATTTACTTCTTGTCCTGCTCCGAGTAGGGATCTAACCGGCACGTTTGTGGCGATTGTAGGCTTTTACCATCTACACCTTCTTTCAGCTTCTCATCAACTATCTCGATGGCGAACGAGCTCTCATTATCATGACCCATGGCCGCGCCCCCGTCCACCATTTGTGGCCCCTCAACCACGTACTACCCAAAGTCGATATTTCAGATCCCCACACATTTCTAGCCATAAAGCGAGGTATTCTCCAGTATGCCTGGCTCAAACCCATACTGGCTGTTGCCGCCATTATCATGAAGGCCACCGGCATCTACAAAGAAGGGTATATCGGCCTGTCGTCTGGCTATCTGTGGAGTGGTATCATCTACAACATCAGCGTTACTGTCAGCCTCTACTCACTTGGCTTGTTTTGGGTTTGCATGCACGACGACCTGCTTCCATTCCGCCCAGTGCCCAAATTTCTGTGCATTAAGCTTATCATTTTCGCTTCCTACTGGCAGGGTTTCCTGCTCTCCATATTGGTGTGGCTCGGAGCCATTCCAGATGATGTCCCAGAGTATACCCCGGATAACCTAGCAGCCGCCATTCAGGATGCGCTGATTTGCATTGAAATGCCCGCCTTTGCACTAGCACATTGGTACGCCTTCTCATGGCACGACTACGCCGACAATACCGTATCCTCGGCGAGAATGCCTGTGAAGTTCGCCATGAGAGACGCATTCGGAGTTGTTGATCTCATCGAGGACTCGAAAGAGACCTTCAGGGGCGACAAATACAACTACCGGATATTTGATTCGAGTGGGAAGATTATCGCCCACGAAGATTCGCAATCTCGATTCGCTCGACTCAAAGACGGCATGAGATACAAGCGAGGTGGAGAAGCCAAGTATTGGATTCCAAAGCCAGACGAGGTTCGCGGCGAGATGAGTGCAAATACACCACTCTTGAATTCAAACGGAGGGCCGAGTGGTACAACACCTAAATACACTGACGGTTCCGTCCCGGAAACCGCGTTAGACCCTGACGACGAGAGCCTTTACGGGAAAGCTAGGGAATTAGAGTTTGGTGATTGGAATGTAAGTGGCGGTTAAACCGGCAGTCTACTTGATTACATGCTTATAGTATGCCAGTATCCCGTGATCACCGCCAATATGCCGTCTAGAGATCTTTGGATATCTTCGGGCCCACGAGTGTATCAATCATCCACTGGGGCATGGAATGCATCACGATCATCGTCGTCAATTAGCGTATCCAACAAGCCTCCAGCCCTGGAAACGGCAAGCACAAAGCCTACCGAAACCCAAGACAAGAAAGGCAAACAGAAACAGCCAAACCCGCAGGCTGCATCTCCCCCGGAACCCACAGTACAAGCTACGAAAGATTCGCAGAGCAAAGGACCGCTCGGCGCACCAGTACTCACCACAAGTGACCCTCAGATATTAGAGGAAGAAGCAGAGGAAGACGAGCTGACGGACGAGACTACTGATGAAGATGGCCCGAGTCCGGTATATGCGACTGGGCAAGAAGATGAGTTCCGCAATGTTTGGGGCCATGAGCATTTATAATTCTTTTTTGGAGATGTGTTTGAGTTTCTTGTAACCTCGTTAGATACCCCGGTATTGTTTGGGCTTTTTCACATACGGCTAGTTTCGAACACGTTATACAGAGCATAGCGAAGGTTTTGTTTTAATGGGATGTGAAATTAATTGTTGCTGCAAGTTGTTCCTGAAGGCTGCCATTCACCTCGATAATCACCAGTCTTGTTTTATTATCGTTCTCATTCTAAGTCATTGGCACCCCCGTTTCAGTGTCGAAGTTCTAGTCGCCAAAAGCCAGTGCTCGACTATACACCCGTACACATAGCAGAACCAAAAATACCGTATTGTTGTTTACATGCTACTATTTACAAATCTACCTGGCATCCACAAATCTAATCTAAATGGGGACGTGTTCATATATACACATCACTTAGCTCTCACTAGCCGGGCTCGGCGGGTCCTCTCCAGTCGCCCAATTCGCGGGATCAGTGCCCAGGACAAAGTCCAGCGTGCCGCCGTTGGCGAAGACGTCATCCCACGAGACCCAGGCCTTATCCCAGCTCTGGCCATTCACCTTGAGGGACTGGACATAGTACGAATCCTCGGCGATGTTCTCGGCCGTGATGACGAGCTTCTTGCCCCCGCCCAAATCTATGGTCAGGTCCGCGAACCACGGCGACGCGATCAAAAACGTCGTCTGTCCCGTCATGGGATACAGGCCGATCATGTTCCATAGTAGCCAAGACTCCATGGCGCCGGCGTCCGAGTTTCCGGGAAGCCCGCCCTCGGTGGGCGCGAAGTACGAGTTCGCTACGTACCGCGAGTGCTGCACGGATAAATCCTGGCGACCGACGTAGTTAAACAGGTACGGTGTCGCGAAGGAGGGCTCGTTACCGGGGTTGAAAAGCGTGTTGCCGAACTGGGAGTTTCCGGACGATAGGCCGGGCTGGAACATGGCTTCGAGTCGAGCTAGGAAGGCGTCGCGACCGCCTGAGAGGGTGATTAGTGTTGCGATGTCGTGGTGCGCGTTGAACGAGTACTCGATCGGCAAGGCCTCGTAGTAGCTGTCGCCCCAGTAGCACCCGCCGCAGCTGAGCGGGTCTTGGGTTAGCCATGCCCCGGACTCGGATCGAGGACCGAGAAATCCGGTGAAGTTGAGCGCGGTGAGGTTCGCGTTCCATTGGTTGCGCCAGTTCCGCGATCGGTTGAGGTACTTCTCTGCTGCGGTGTCGTTGTTCAGGCCCTTTGCGACTTGGTATAGGGAGAAGTCATTCACAGAGCTGAGTTTGAGTTAGCCAATTTTCTTTTGATATTTCAAAGGGGAAAAGGGGCGGTGCTCAAAAGAAACTGGGACACGTGACTTACTATTCGATCGCCCGAGTCACGGACCGTCCGTACTTGGTCGTGATATATCCCTTGGAAATCCAGTCGGGCAGAGCACCACGGCCTTCCTTGGTAGAGGAAGACGTGTCGCGAGGATCGTTGTTGTTCGGTGGCACAACCTCGGCATCGGTCACCATGGCCGCAAACCCGTCGTCCCAGTTCACGGCGCCCCGGACGCCCTTGACGTACGCGTCCGCTAGGACGTTGTCCGCGTTCGAGCCACCTTGCGTCGCACCGTTGAAGAAGCTTGACCGAGCATCCGGCATAAATCCATCGAATCGCCAGATGTCGATTAGCGAGCGTATAAACTCCTCGTATGCTGTCGGCTGCAGAATCTGTAGCAGTGGCGTGCCGGAGCGGAACTAGGATTGTTAGAAAGTGGGCAGATCCAGGGAAAGAGGGGACTCACGAGATCCCAGAAGGTGAAGACGTCGTCGTAATACGGCTCTGTCGACGACCACAGCGGGTTCTCGCCTGTCTTGTTTGTCGGGATTAGCAGGAAGTGGTATAGCGAAGAGTACAGCATTTGGAGTTTTGTCGTGTTGGACGTGTCCGTTGTCGTGACCTTGGACAATACTCTGTCATTCCAGGCTGTCTTGACGTTGTTCTCCAGGGTATCCAACGTCGTGCCATCGGGTATCTCGGAATCAACGTTACTGCAAGCCTGCGCGGATGAGATGAAGGATACGCCGACCCTTGAGACCACGCTCGTCGAATCAAATGTGAAGACAGCTCCCAGTCGCGCCGTCGAGTTTTGGCTTGGGGTGTCGTTATAGTCTACTATGGTTGTTCCTGTTGCGTCTTTTCCTAGGAACGTCTTGAAGCTGGTAGGTTGGTCGAAATATCCGCAGAAATAAACCGTCCACTTCGGGGCTCGGTTCCATCCCTTTTCCTTAGTCAGCACCTATGTTTCGCTTACAAGCTTGTTGCGTATCACAATCATTGGAACGCACGTTGTTATAAGATCCAGCCCCCTCGTAGCGAACACTCTTGCCGTTCGTAGTCATGATACTAATGTTGCCGCCGAGGTAGTTCTGTCCCAAGCCTTGGCCTCTATACGAAGAGAGGACGTGCGACACGTCTACGACAACATTGGAACTGCCATTATTCTCCGGGAATTCGTACTTGAACATGCCGGCGTGCTCTGTGGCGCTCAGCTCGACGGTGATCCCGTTCGACAGGCTCGACTTATAATGTCCGAGCTGCGCCTGGTCGGCCGTGCTCCGTCCGACGCTCAAGTCGGCAAGCGGGTTGCTTATCGTCCCTGGCACGGGCATCTGAGCCACCACACCATACTTAGGAGCGCCTCCCGTTCCGCTCTCGTGCAGCAAGCTGAACCCGATGAATTTCCCCGATTGTTGGTACCCCGAATAGCTGTCTGAGCCCGTGTATAGATCTGGCCCGAGCTTCACTACGCCCAACGGCAAGCTGACTCCTGGGAATGTGTTTCCACCGTTCGCGTCGCCCACCTAGGCAGGGAGTTAGCGTCAGCGTCGGTCGAGATTTATTTGGGAATGCAATTTTAGCTGCACGAGGGACTCACGTTAGGCAACACGAACTGCGTGAGGTCTTGCGCCTGGCATAGCTTAGTCGCTGCCGCGAACGCGCATGCTAAGCGCATGATATTGGACATGTTGAGCCACTGTTTAACCACAGAATCCATGAGCTCGTCGGCATCGAGTGTTAGTCAGATAAGATCACTCAGACGATCACGAGATTCAGCTCAAGCACCTAATGAGTCTTCGAGTGAAATCTTACACTGGCCTCGAAAACCCTCCTTCTTACTAATTAGATGGGAAATCTCATCGTGGCTATATAGCTCTTATATGTCGGGGACCGAAGTCCTGACACTAAGAGATGACGGTGACGTTTCATCGAGCGCTTCTCCACGGCCACGCCCTGACTATCTTGTCGCTCCTGCTGAATCGGGGCATCGAGACGTTCGACGGACCCTTGCACATGGCGACAGCGCGAACTGCGATTCGCGCATTCAGGGGGCTTGGTGGACCTTTGTGCCGCAATGCCGGGAACCCACGCAGCCCCCCGATCCTACAATCTAACGGGGTCGATCCATAATTAGGCCGGCTTCGCGTCTTTACTGGATCGGTAGAGGAGCCGGCCATGGCAGAGCTCACTTACATAATAGTTTCTACTTATAGAATGAAACTTTCAGAACCGCTTTTAACTGCTTACTTAACTAACGACGCCAACTCCACCAAACCATTATGCTAGTACTTGACTACCGCGAACGCGACGAGAAATCAGGCACATTTCTGATAATATTTTGGGGCCTTGACAGATCTATGGAGACTCAATTTAGTTCCTTCGTAGTTTAGTTTCGAGGTTAATTAAAAAAAGTTAATGCGGGGGTCCGGAACCCAAACCTTGTTTGATAGGGCTCGTCGCGAAATGTTTATTGAAGTCCAAGAATGCTCTGAGTATTTGATATCATTCGTAAGAAACATAACAAGCTATTCCATAGCCTCGCAGTTGTATAACATATATACGTGTACGTCAAGTTAGAAACGAGGCCTGAGGAGAAACCGTATCCCAGACAAATGTTTACAGTCCTTCTAGAATAATCAAACTAGATGTCCTGTGGCGATTCCAGTGGCATATTCAAGTGTTATATCGTTCTTGTCGAGGTGACAACACCTTGCCTACCTAGATTGGCACCCTGTCGATGAACTACACCGAATCGCTAGCCGACTCATTCTTAGCGAGCGCGTGGCTTTGCTTAGAAGTTTTAATTGATCCCCATATTGTAAGAGGAATGAGGGGCAGTGTAAAAGGCATCATATTCCGAAAACGGACAACTGGTTAGAATAGAGTAAAATCTGACAGATGAGAACTAGGTGAGTGGGCTAGACTACATATATGAACCCAATTTCGGACATAAGACTCAAGTCCCCACACATGTTCTGTCCACCCACCCAGAATCGGTCGAAATACACATGATAGACTGGGGAGCCTGTAGGTCTACATACACTTACATTTTATCTGCACCTACAAATTGTAACCATACTTTGAAATTGCTCGATCGAGCACGATAAATATGTTTTATACGTAGAAGAAGTTCCAATCTAAGTGCGTATAGAGAGTAACTAATCATCCCATTTTCTCCTGTCTT
Organism: Xylaria sp. 218_066; assembly: GCA_019843955.1. NCBI lineage: Eukaryota > Fungi > Ascomycota > Sordariomycetes > Xylariales > Xylariaceae > Xylaria > Xylaria sp. 218_066. The sequence continues at coordinate 37,954 of JADKYC010000191.1, forward strand.
TGCCCATAATGACTAAGTCCCGACTTACTCGTTAGGCCACCTTCTCCATCCGCCTACGCTACTTTACTATTGAGAAGCTTGGTTCTGGGATTGCCAACGAACTGGCGGACTATAGGAGACTTTTCTAGGATAACTCCAATTCTCGATCGAGCTCCATTTTACGCAAACCGATCGGGAATTGGATTTCGTCATGGGTTTATCGATTGTCTCGGAATCCCATCTGTACGAGTTGATGACTGTGTTGCCGTGACACATGACGCTCAGACGCAGAACCTCCAGGCAATGGTCTGCCATACGTTAGCGCATCGAGTGCCGAAATCAAAGGCGAAGAAACCCTTGGGCATAAGAGGGGAATGAAAAGACATGAGAAACAACATAAGAAGGGATAAAAGAGAGCGCTATACGGACCGAGATGTCCCTGCAGAAAGTGGTGTTGCGATTCTGTGAGGTTTGGGTAGTAACGGTCTTGGAACAAATACAGTCGAAGGTTCCGCTATTGCAGCGTTAATGATTCTTTCATTTCATTTAAATAGAACGGGATTTATCTGGGATGGGAAGCACTGGAACCCTGAGATCCCACTGGCAGGCATGCATTGGTGCTTGAAGCTTTCCTCTGGTGGCCTGTTTCCTTATCTTCCCGTTCTTTCGTTGCATTGGGGCGAACTACAAGCTAATGCTTACCAGACAGTGAAGTTCGTGATACACAGATAGGGAAGCAATATAACCGCCCCCTACCAGCTCGATGACATGGTCGAACGACTCTCCGGCTCTCGCCAACTCGTCTCGACTGATATTGAGATAGGCAGCTACGACAGCGTTAGTGCGTCGCCGAATGATGTTCGAACTAAGTGGTGTGTGAGTGACGCACGCATGATCAAGCTATCCCAAGCCTCATCCTGCTCATCCGAGGGAGGGCCTGAATACTCGCTGTGATGGCCCGGATCCGTTGCATGTTCGGTGCTCTCCTGGTACTCGACGAAGTCCTGAACAGGAGCTGGAAACCAGTTAGCTCTGTATTGAAGGAGAAATTCAGAAACTTACACCAAGAATGTTGCAGCCGAGCTACAGCGCGGCTGCTGTCATAGTTCAGTAGCACCCAGATGAGAACCAAGATTATGACATGAAGTATGGCAACATAAATGCATTTGTAATTGAGAATACCCCTCTTCTTCTCCGTCGTTGCGGTCTTTTGGTATGTGTTAAGACCCTCAAGTGGCTCGGGCTCGATCTCATCCATCAACCTGCTGGCTTCAGGGATGCACTCAAACTCATACATGGTGAACTTGTAGGGTATGCCTTTTCTTGCAAACGTAGTTGAATTTCCCGAGAGAAGTGATAAACCGCCTCCTCTCCCTCACGAAATGGCATCTTGTTTCTTTTGTACTATTCTATTGTATGACAAAGAGAGCATATACCCCCATATCCTCGGGTTGTCCTTGTCCTTGATTATGGCTTATGCTGTCAGGTTACAACCAATTTGTATGCAAGGGAAACATCATTCCCTGATATTGCTAGTCTCCTGCCAGGTGACATTGACAGCCAGCTTTAGTTGGTCCGCTCAATTTGTCATGGATACGCCATTCATACACAAAAGTACCAGCCACGGGGCCGGTATAGTAGGTAGGAGCTTATTTTTCATTATCCAATCGCATCTATAGGTGTTACTCTCCCCCTCGCTCTCAAAATATAACAACATGTACACTCCATCAAAACACATAGCCAGGAACCAAGCGTGACGACAGAATCAGATCCCCAATAATAACCACACATACATGCACATTCCACATTCTAATTCGGTGTGTCTTGTGAAATTTCACGCACAGTGATATCACGATCTACAGGAAATGTGTATCATGTATGCCAGCTCACACGGCAGTGATCATCTGGACCTCTGCATAATGGCTCCGCATGTTTTACTCCCTTGCCTCAAGATCCCAAGGAAAATCCAGCTGTATAGGATGCACTAGATTTAGCTTTATGTAAGGGAACGGAACTTCAGCACCACACTGGTACCCGACAAAAAGTTGACATTCATAAGGCTGGGTACTCTGGTGCCTCTAGTCATTTATAAATACTGTAATAGAAACAGTCATATTTCAGCTCATATTACCCACTAACAGCTATTTCCCTCAAAGATTATCCTCTTCCGTCTATTTCTTACCTCGTTTCTTGATCGTCTTCGAGATGAAGCTCTCTTGCGTTGTCATCGCGGTCTCAGCCTTCATCATAGGCTCGGTGGTAGCAAATGCTCCGCCCAAAGGTAAGGTGCCACCTTCTTTCGAGCCTGGGAATCTAGTATGTCTGACTAACTAGAGCAAGACAATGATGTCCCATACCCCGAGCACATTAAAGTCGTCCCTGATTTCTTTTAGATTGCTCCTAAGGGCTTTGAAGGCGGAAGCTTCGACATTGGTGGTGGGTTTAAACTTCGGGTACGCAGAATAGGGATTGGAACCTGATAGTGAATACCATATAGGAAGTAACAGAATAAACCTAGGGTTGAAACCGTCTAAGCATATTAAACCTATATCACGTCACGTAGGCAATCTTTTTAGGTTATTGGCTCTTGCACGAGCTTTTCGGACTACCGGTCGATGACGCCAAGGGCAATTTAAATGCATGCGCCTAGATTACGAAACTCTACGGATAAGGAGGAACCAGAAAAAGAAAAGGTGGTAAGTAATCTAGCTGCCAAAATTGTTGGTGCGAAGGTATATAGGCTAGGTTGGCTCACCAAATTACTTCGTTATTGCCACAAAGCCTCTTCAGTGATCAGTCAATGGAGGCAAAGCCTGCACCGCCACCGTAGCCCATGCTCATTCTTGACAATGTAACTCTCGATAAGGTGGACCCATTACACGCGGCCTACTAGCGCACTTCTAATCTTCTTAATAGCTCTATTTTGTATCGACCTCAACATATATAATATGCTAGTATCTATCTAGGCCATCTTCTCCTAAAACTAAGCGTATTAGTTTTCGACGCCGTTGATGAAACAGCTTTATCTTTATCCTCGACATCAATACCAAATCTCCTCCCCGCAGTCGATAATAGAGCTTGAGAAACGGGATCGCTGTCGCTGCCATTGTTTGTTGCGGCATCCGAACCTTCCCACCACCCTAGACGGAATCTTCTTCCCTTCACTCTCACTAGGGGTTTCCTCTTGATTTTCCATTTCTTACCATTCGGAGCCTGGCCCGACGCTCCAATGAGACGCGATCCCGCAAAGAGAGCCATGCTACTGGCGATGGGGTAAGGGTTTCTCGGCAGTACGCGCATATCTACGCACCACCAAGCGATCCCCCCTAGTAGAACCATCGTCCCCAAGAATGCCTGGAGAACAATTTTAGACGTCTTGTTGAGTTTTAGCCGCGAGACGAGCACTATTATTGAACCCCTAGCGATTCTTCCGTTAGAAGTAGGTTGAGTGGTATTCTCGCCGCCTACGTCAGAGCGCCATTCGACGTCGAGAACACGGACCATGAATTTTTGGTAGAGATCATTCATGGCGGCCATTACCGTATCGACGTTCTCGCTCCCGATAAGATGCTCGTGGCTGATGCCCCTCGGTCCGTTAACTAGACGACTAAAAAACGGATCAAACTTAATCGTATCATCTATCGGTCCAATTGACTCAAGTTTGTGAAAACCATCGCTAATCTGCATCCCAAGTGAGGAGCAGCCAGATTGTGCGTCGATAATATTTCTGGGAGGTGGCGAGTTTAGACGTACGTCTGTGGTGAGATTGGGCGTAAACAATGAAGACATCCCGCCAGGGTAAGTGACATTCGCTTCGACCGATTGGAGACGTTGAGTACAGATGAGGGCGGTAATATTAGAGTGGAGTTGCTCGGCGCCCTCATACGTTCCGAATATGGCACCAAGAGACGGGCAGCCTTCTGCGGGGGTCATGTCAGCGCTGAAAACAACTGAAAGATCGTATATCTGGCCGATCCATCCGCTAGTGGTATTGTCCATAAGGTCGTACGAGAAGCTAATATTTTTTGCTTGTTCACCTAATGAGAATGCATCCACACAGCCAGCGGGTAGTGCAGTCATGGCCCCTAATGTTCTTGTTGGCGGGTCAGGGTCTGTTGTATCTATATCGTTTGGTTGAGTGACTGTAAAAATATCTGATGGGGGTAACCTAGAGCACTCAAGAAATGGTCTAACGGCCGGCACAGCAATATTGTACTGCGGAGTGCCGCCGTCAAGAGTTCCCTTGGGCTGGGAAGTGATAGAGGGTTGAGGGTTCCCTACTCTTGGCAACACCACATTACCCCAAATAAGTGTTGCATTGTTTGGGAAACCATGCTCAGCATCGTTGAATTGAGTGATCGCTTTCACACCGACATAGGCCCCTGAGTGGAAGACAAAGCCGTGCTCTGTAAAACTAATATTCCAGTCCGATTGAACCTCAACAGTGGCATCTCGAGAGATCTCAATAGCCGTTTCCACCCATAAACCAGAAATGGCGATCGTTAACAAACTACCAACGGTCGACGCTACCAAGGATAGCGCGGCCCCGATATGCATATGGTAGATTGATTTATACAATGCCACTGGGGAGAGATCGCCAACAATAGCGAAAAGCATGGTACGTTCTGCTGTCGCATCCCCAACAGCTAAAGCACTAAACGATGTCATGGTGGCAATGGCAAAGTCCAGCGTGTTGAAGAGAGTAGAAATGATAAGGACTGTGGCAGTAGAACTGTACCGGATAGCATATGCAGCTATACTAGAGTCGGACGAAACGGTCACGAAGTGCTCGTTATTTTCGGATAGATACCAGAGAATCTCAAGAGCTGCAATTGCGGTCGTGGGTAGTATCAGAGTCAACGCTATTCCGTGACTGTGACTAGAATACGGCATCCACGCCCTTTTCTTCTTTGTTTTGGGGTTTGGTGGTTGCGTTGTGCTCTTCCAACTTGTTGACTTCCACTTTCTCGAAAGCGAGTTAGGTGACTTTGGTAATGTTTTTTCGCGAGTCGCTGCCACCGCCTCAACGCGAAGCAATCCCGAACTGTTACAAAATCATAGGTGGCTAAAGTTTTACGTATATCGCTCAGCCGTATGGCGCTAGACTCTCCGAGTAGCTTACCCATAGTCGGACTTCTAAACATGGTGTAAGCGGCGTTGGCAAGGGTCGCTGGAGATCGTGGTGCTACTCCTTGCTTGCTGTAAGCTGCAACGACAATCACAAGACAGGATACAACGGCCAGTAGTCCCACCATAGTCCATAAAGCGGCTGCCCTGGTGTAAAGCCTTTGTTCTGTGTAATTGATAGAGCCTGAAGTTGCAGTATCATCTGGCAAGAAGAAATATCGACGCATTAATTGGTGACTCAGACCAGTCAAAGTTTCTTCTGCTCTGCTTCTAAGCAATGATACATCGAACAGTGAGTCGAACGTGGTTGGTGTGATTGTTCTTGAATCCGTTAACAACCCGAGAAGATCCAGACGGTCGTTATACATTAGAAGGATAGAGTAAGAGCTATTGGTTGTATTTTCATTAGATGCGCTGAGAACGACAGCGTCGAGGACTTCTAAGCCAGTGAGGTTGTTGATTTGGCTCTGTTGGCCGTCTGTGATTTCCAATGAGTCGACCCTATTTGTGTCAAACGCTGGCCCATGCGCGACGCCCTGATTTATCGAGTATTCCAGACCGCAAGAAACGGCCGCGATACGACGAACGTTGATACCAAAATTACTGGGCGAGGTTTCTGGTTCTGAAGCAAGTGTCAAGTCGCTTTCGATCATGACGATTGCCAATCGATATTCATCGGTAGTAACGTGTGCATCGCCAAAGTTTACAGCAGCATAACCCTGGCCTTTACACCCAACTAAGCCCGATTGGAAGTATCTAGCGCCCGAACCACATATGTCTGCATTTTCGGGGCTGCACGCTGCGACTTCAATTCTGCCAATATCGCATGAAAGAGAATTCAAGGTCAAGTTGAATGATTCGGCAGGACCATCTTGAGACCAGTCGACAGTAGTAGTCTCACAAGTGGCGTTGACTTGGAAGACATCGACCTGTACGGACGCTTTATCTGCTCCTCTAGGGATTTTCGAGCTGATTGAATAATTGGTGAAGGCCATAGAAAGCTCCAACGGGAGGGCCGCATCGCGATACTCCTCCCGTAGAGCCAAATAGTCCCAGACCGGATCACTTGTCACGATTAACTGGTTTCCCAGGTAATTCGCAGCATCAAACTTTGTCAGCAGCTGTGCATGTATATCCTGAGACGAAGAATTGTCCCGGAGCACGAAAAGTGTAGTAGATACTACCATGACCAGTTTGAGAAGAGTGAAAATGAGGATTGTGGTCGCCACAGCCAGGTGCCTGTTCTTGAGTGCCATAGCGAAGCTCGTGATTTGGAGAGGCCATATGTAGTCGAGAAGCACTGTCTTGGCGGCGTCTTGTGGGCCGTGGTGTAGCTCATGCCACGGTTGGTTTATCATGGTACAATAATTGACTTGTCTCCATAAGCTCAATACCACGGTGAAGATGGCAGTTGGTCCATATGTCCAAGCATAGTGGTTCGTGGTCAGGGTTAGTGGTATCCCATTGTAACGATTTATGAGATACCACATGAGAATGAGCCCCGCGGAAAAGATTATGAAAAGAGCGGCGAAGGCAAATAGTACTGGTTTTCGAAGCCATGGTGGGCGCCAGAACGCTGAAGTTGCCTGGTCAATCATCTTTGCCCACCTAGTTAATGGTTGACTTTAAAATCGACTCAATACAAAAAGGAGAAAAGAAAAGCTTATTGGGAATATTCAGTAATGACATGTCTGCTAAGGCCTCATTGTCAATTAGGATTACCGTTTTTGCGTGAAATTGCCTGTATACTGGATTTATGTTTATTATATTGTTCCCTACTGGTATGAAATATAGCGAGGACACTGGCTAGGCTATTTGCAGCCCAGTATCTGAGTGTCCTGCGGTCAAGGCTTAGACATACCACGAACGCCTACTCCTGCACGAAATCCTGGATTTTCTAGTTAACAAGTAGAGGAAAGGGGTGGTGTCATGACAGGGTACATACAAGCTTACCCATATCACAAGGGACAAATAAATAGCGCCCACGAAGCCTTCGCGCAACAACAAGTGTCTATTGCCTGCCGCAAGCTAGGGTTCTAACAACCCACTCAGAGCTGCAGGTAAGAAATTCAAAGAGACTTCAGAGAATTTTTAATCAGCAGAAATATAGCTAATTCTGTGTTTTACTCTATAAATTACTAGGCGATTGGGAGAGAAGCCTAGCATCCCGATTCGACATGTTGGTGGTGGCCATGTATAGCGAGTCCATGTGGAAATTGATGTTACAAAAACTGGGAGTTTAGGTAATGGCAACTACCCCACTACGCCAAGACTCCTTACAAGAGGGGCTATGCGCCTGCCTGGGTTCACACCACTCCAAGTGGCTAGTGTAAGGCACAGCCATCATTGCAGCCACGCAGACACCACCTAACCACCACGCAACTTTATTCTTTACTCTGTATTTACTGTAGGTTCTCATTCCCTGAATTAGGTAGTTTCCACTATGTGCGGTTTGAATTCCTTAATTCCCCAAGGAACCCTTTTTGTCGGACCCTAGTCCAAATCCTAGTTTTTGATTGGACGACAATATGGTTTTGGACTACGGCGAGTAACAACCACTTCGGCTGGCATCGTATAGTGGTTAGTACAGCTCGTTGTGGCCGAGCAAACGCATGTTCGATTCATGCTGTCAGCACATTAACACCAGTGGAGCCTGCCTAAGGCAGATTCCACAACCTTAGTTTTGCTACATTTTTGGCTGAACTTTGCTATTCTGGCATTAAATGCCGGGTTTCCCAACCAGTCTAGTAGACATTTACCCCACTTGCCTTTTATGGTCATAATGATTCCACCTACTGTAAGTGCTCAAAATGACACGAATCTTGCCATTTGTTTCGTTGTAGGTGGGAATTTTCTTTTTTTTTACTTTTTTTCATTCTTTTTAATACAAAATGGGTGGCTAGCATGAAACAAATAATGCTGCGGCACTGCAGAGGTTCCTTGTTCCCGCCTTGATTGAAGGGATAGAGAAAGGAGAAGGAGAAGCGAGGAACGCTATCCAAAAAGATAAACGTAGACCTGAGAAAACAGTTGACGACAGCAAGCGCGTAGACTTAGTATGCTTCGCTTTGAGAAAGGTGATATAGAAGTGAAACTCTTTAAGGTAGTAGGTCAACTCGTGTGCAGTAGGCCTTTCCATCTACAATGTCTGCATCATTCCTTGATTTCTTGGTAAGATACAAGAATTCGTGTTACGATGTCTTCCATATCTTTACGTTTCCCATATCTTACGCCATCTGATAAAATGCACCGTTCTGAGGGTTTATTATGAGCTCTGCTTTACATTAAACTAATCGGAGGTCTTGTCCCCGAAAAAGAAAATAGCAGGAGTTGAGGTTGGATCTACTAATATCTTCATCGGAGACCTTCAAAAATAGAGTATTGGTACCCGTCATAGCATATTGACAATGGCAAAGGGCGGGTTGTATTGCTCGCCCTTACCACGGTAGGCAAAAATGATTCCTTTAGCGCGATACTAATTGCATCATTCAACACTAGCATGAAGGGCCTTGCTGACTCATTATAGCTGTGCAGCGATCTCATCAGTTCTACTTTTCTCAAATGATCACGAGTACTCAATTCGTAGCGCTCTCATATATGAAATCCATTTCTAATCATTAAGAAAACTGACTAATTCACTTCATATCAACTATGAGGTCGATTAATAACAATGATAAAATTAGGTATAACTAGTCTGCTTCTTTCGCATCAAGCTACACTTATCATGGTGTGAATAAATCCATCAAACAAAACTTCTATATTAAATAGTTCAGCCCTTTCGTGGTAACTAATATTTCGATCCCTAGGATTCCCCATCGTTATTTACCGGAGAAATGGCTTCCGAAAGGATTGTACTCATCGTGGGTGCTGGGCCACGATTGGGCGCAGGTATCGCATCAAGATTCCGTGTTGGTGGTTACAAGGTTGCACTCGCAGCTCGAAGCCTCACTACTGGTCTTTCGGCCGATGGGACACTACAGATAAAAATCGATCTAGCGGATTCAACATCCGTGCCTCAAATGTTCGAGACGGTAAAGCAATTCTGGGGGGTTCCTAACACTGTTGTCTATAACGGTATGTGTACTTTTGCAACGATACAACAATAACTTAGGACTAACAAATGATTGAAGGTGCCAAGCGACTCGTGACTCCCCCTGAGGATCCATTCTCAGCATCCTTGGAAACAATCAAGGAATCCCGCGCAGTCGGCTTCGATAGTGCGTACATTACGGCACAAGAAGCCCTGCGGGGATTCAAACAACTGCCTAGTTCCACGCCCAAGGCTTTCATATTTACAGGAAACACTCTCAATCAGATTGCGATACCAGGGGTGTCGCCATTTGCTTATGGCAAAGTAGCTGCAGCGATGATGATTGAGTATGCCGCAAATGCGTATGGAAGAAGCGGGTTCAGGTAAGTCAAACGCGGCGTAATATTCTTCAATCCTATTTTTGATGGTTTCTGATTCACTATAATAGGTTCTATTACGTGGATGAGCGCCGTGAAGATGGGATACCTTCAGGTGAAGATCTTGATGGAGCGGCGCATGGAAATATGTATTGGGAATTGGCACACGAAACAGAGCAATCCAAATGGCTAGTGACATTCACGAAGGAGGGAGGGAGAAGGGAATTTATTGGGAAAGACTTCCATGGCTATACTCGTGAAGACCACTTCCTAAAGTTGAAGAAGCCTTCACAATAGTGACCTGCGATTGGTTCTCAGCCCTCGCATGAAGGCACCGGCGGTTAAGACTCGAAAGCGCTTGAAAAAAGAAGGGGCAGGGGCCAGTACGTTAGGAACCCTATACTTGAGATTAGAGAGGCAAGACACCTTTATTGCTGCGCGAAGAACACTGAAGCATTTTCCCAGACGCTAGCTGTTTGCCTCTGTGCCTTATGACGGTGTACAAGATCACTATCATTATATTGATTATCAATATCTTCCCTCAATGAAGTATTATTAGGTTGTCCGGCCTAAACCACGTAATTAGCTTTCTTTAGAAATGTTCATCGATGTGAAACACCGATATCGCGTATTTTTTTTTAGTGCCGTGGCAAGGATTAGTGTTTTAGGCTTGGAAAGATATTCGGGTATCAAAGGGCTTAGCCCAATAACCTTTCGTGAACTATATGAAGACCCTGTATCTATTTATACTCGAGTCCTCGCGGAGTCGGAGCCTGCACACTCCGATGACCGCATGAGATGGTATTGGTAAAATGTTCTATTTAGCTCTTTGATCCTAGGTTTCTTAAAATCCTTTCAGTGTGACAAGTCTTCTGAAACTTACCAGCTAGGGGATTCTCTATCTCGAGAAACTTACCTATTATATCACGCTCGCAGAATTTATATTCCATGTTCATCCAGTTTGTAAACTGGGGAGGGATAGGTGGTGCAGCAGCTCAAAGCGGCTGCTATAGGCCGGTTAATGACAGAAGATTGAGGAGGGGTCACAGCATCTACAAATACTCATAAATCTTGCAATTGAAACTGAAATGGCGTGAAGAAGTTTTATATTAAATTAATGAGACGTAGAAACGATCTGTCGTTTAGTCGGATTAGCAACTCGCGAATTAATTCACACATAATTACTGCTCTGGTTCTACTACCTTCAATGAAAACAAAAGCGTTTTGTTTATTTATGTCCACTTATAGCCTTGCTATTAACGTAACTGCATCTGCCATGGAAGAGTACGTATTTAAACTTCTCTGTTCCTAAGGTGGTTTACCATTTGAATGCCAGGGATACTTCATTCTATTCGATCAATGTTAGACTTCAAAAGAGGAGGAGTGGTTGGCGTTTCAGCAAACACAGGAATCTGTTAATCAGTCGTGAAAGTCCTGCATAATTTCTAGAATAAAAAAAGCCCAAGCCAGTAAGCGTCATATTGAGGCGTTGATGCGTTGTTCTGCAGTCAGCATAACTGCCTTGCGCTCGAAGGATTCTGCATCAGTGTGAATCTACATCAAGTTGAGAAAAGCATAAGGCTGTAGCTATGCCCTCCAGCTGAATGCAACAGGCTTGATTTCAGCTTCATCCAAGCAGCCTATTCCATAATGCTTGGATCCTTCTAATCCTGAATAAGGCTGAGGCTGAACTGACGCTCTTCTGATCTTTAATCAGCCCTTGAAGCGTTACAAAATGACGATAAATAGGATTTGGAAAATCATAATCCGTTATCTATAGGCATACTGATATGTTGTGATTTAAGCTGATGCTGACATCATTCGATCATTACTAAAGGCTTGAAGTCAACATAGACATCCATCCTCTAGGTGCAACAACCATATGAAACCCTTTCATTCTATTGTTAGGTGGAACTTGATGATTTCTGACTGGGGGGTTGGATCACGCTACCTAAATAACTCCATTCTGATATAGCGGTCTGATTTTCTAAATCCATGGAACTCATGGGTATAAAAACCCATTCTTTCCAGCAAACTTCGTCGAATTCTCCTTCATCAACTATCTCGTTTCCTTCTTGCCACACTATTCTTTCCAACACTCAAGTACTTTGAAATTACTCAAAATGAAGACCACCTTCCTTACCATTTCCACAGTGGCATTTACGGCCCTTCTCGGCGCCGCCCCTGCTGCTGCAGTGGGTATCGAATTCGTTGAGCGAGACGGAATAACTATTGTTCGTGAAGCTGTAAGTCCCATCACTTTAATATTTTAGGTCCTTGTCTTTGCTGACTTCCTCGAGATTCACACCCTTGCTTGCACCAACTGTGTGCATGTCGGCGGGCAGTGCCTGATTGGCGAGGGGAACTGTATGACTTCCGAACATGCAAGCTGCACCGCCTGTGGCAATCAGGGCTCTATCTGCGTTTCGGACTTTGGCTCTTGCGACAACCCTTGAGCTAAGAAGATGGCTTCACGTCAATTTGGGGGAAGAGAAAAGCGTATTCTCTGGTTCTCAGGCATGAAAGTGATGGATATTTAGACGGAATAAACTTTAAGGCTTCAATTGTGGTCGTTCGTTAAATAAATTGGGATATGGTGGGACTGTGATCTTTGGCTTGGTCTATTTAGAAGCTGGATCTACTAAGAAATTCAACATTCGTTTCCCCCCTTTTTATCGATATACGGATGGGCTTATATGTAAGAGCTCATACCACTGCTCGTCCTGATGTCTCTCAAATCGATCGAACGGCTTCGATATGACCACTAGTTCGCCATCTCCCAGACCCTCGGGGTAACCTTCCAAGCCATTGAAATGCTCTGGAGTAACTCATCTGCCTTCGAGAATAATACTGACTTATACGCATATAAAGCCAGTGATTATCACTGAATTCAATGAGGAATCTCTTGGTCAAATAGAACACAAGTATATTAAAAAGAATGAGGGAAAACAATGAGATTTCGAAGGAGTGTGCAACTAGTCGGTATATGTAAGTGCGTTAAGTTCCAAATTTCCTTGGCGAAATGACCTGTCACACGGAATAACCCAAGGTAGTGAAGATGCGTATATCCGATGCCAGGGGTTAGATCATATTATTCATCTGCAGCGCGGCGGTCTACATATTCACCTACCCGTTGATCTCCTGATCACGAG
>JADKYC010000192.1:0-49545 GCA_019843955.1 Xylaria sp. 218_066
AGCTTTTAAAATATTAAATAAGCTATTTTAAAAAATAAATAATATTATAGCGTTATTTAAATTATTATAAACTTTAAAAATAATAAAGTTTTTAAAAAAGTTTAATAGTTTTATAGCGTTAAAAATAATAATTAGAGCTTTAATTAATTAATTATAGTTTTTAAAACTTTTAAACTTTTAACTTTTAAAAAAGTTATAAAACTTTTGAATAACTTTTTATTTTATTTATTTTTATATTATAATAAATATAATTAATTTAGCTATAAGTTTAAAAAATATATTTATATTTTTTTAAAAAGTTTATATTATAAAAGTTATAAGCTTTATTTTTATTAATATAGTAGTACTAATATTTAGATTTTAGTTAATTTTAGCTTTTAAAACGTTAATAAAATATTAAAAAAATTAATTTTAAATATAAATATTTTAAAAAGTTTTTTTACTTTTATAGTAAAATAAAATTAAACAATTATAATAGTATTTAAAGTTTAAAAAGCTTATAATAAAAGTTTTATAGCAGTATTTTTATTATTAAAATTAAAGCTAAATATTTTTAAACTTTTATAGCTGATAAAAAGTTAAAAAATAGTTTAGCTATTTTATATTTTTTAAAAGTTAAAACGTAAATTAAGTTATTAGCTTAAATTTATAGCTAATATATAATTATAAAATAATAAAAAAGAAATAATATAGTAATAAAAAAAGTAATATTTATAATAATAAACACTTTATAAATATAAAAAATATAGCATATAAAAAGGCTTAAATAAAAATATACCTAAGATTATAATTTATTAAAATAGTTAAATATATATAAAATATATAATACTATAATATAAAAGCTATTTAAGCTATAATAAAAATAGTAATAAAATTATATATAATAATAACCAAAATCACGATATAAATATAACCTATAAAAAGTAAATAAAATAACTAAATATATTAAATATAATAAATATAAAAAAAAATAAATAAATAAAAAGAAAAAAAATTCGGGGGCTTTATATATATTTATAATAATTTACTAATTCTTTTTTTTAGCAGTTTAAAAATATGCGCTATTTAAAGTCTTAATATAATATAAATATTATTAGTTTTAAAGCTATAAAGCTTTTAAACTATACTATTAAAATATAAAAAATCTAATAAACTTTTAAAGTTTTATAAGCTTTATATATATTATTTATAGCATATATAGTAAATTAGCTATAAATCTATTAGCTTTATATATATTTATTTTAGTAGGTTTATTATATTTTTAATAAAGTCCTTACCCTATAAGGCCCACTTTATACTAAGGTACCCTCTACTCGGATACCTTAATTTAATATACCCTTGCTTAGCGGCGTAGGGTATTTATAAAAATAGCTTGCCATATTAGTAGCAGCCTATAGACCTTGCTATACCACACTTACAACAGCGTGTGCCACCTAGCCTAATAGCTATATAAGATACCTGTAGCACGCTACATATGTATATAGCTATTTACCTTATAGATACCTCAAAATCTACCTTTATAGGGTAGCCCCTATCACTTAGAGTAGCCAGTTGTACCTATTATATTTCAGCAAATATAAAAATTAATAAAGCTAAATATTTAACTTTTATAATGTTTGCTAATTAATAGTTATAACGTTTGCTAAAATATAAAGTATGTTTAATTATTATATAATGTTATAATATATTAAAACTATTGCTATAAAAAAATAGTATTTTTATAACTTTATAAAAATAAAAAAAACAAAAAAAAATAGTTTTTAGTTTGGTTTAATGTTTATAATAAAACTATGTAGTAAAACATTACTTAATAAAGTATAATTTAAGTAATAAAACAAAATATAAATTTAAAAAAAAAACAGAAAGATTTGGAGCTAGATTTACGGAGTAGATATAGGAGTAAGCACTTTATATATGCTAGCTGGCAACTATACTATAGGTATTGCTAGATAGCCAGCGCTAGCTACCCCGCTATATAGAGTACCGCTGCAGTGTGGCTGCAGCCACACTGCCTCCCCTAGGGGTTCCTATTAATAGCCTAAAAAGTTCCCTTTATTTTTGAAGCTTATTTTATAAGTTTCTATATTGTTTAACATAACTCTTTATAGCTATAAAACATTTCAGTAAATTTAATAAGCTTTAAACCTTTAAATTTAAAAACTAAATTCATTAATTAAAAAACAATTTATAAAATAGTTTTTAAAAGTTTACTTTTTTATAGCAACTAACCTAAAAACTAGTTAAAGCTAAAATAATAACTATTAAACTTATAAATAATGCTTTTTTATAATGTGATAAGCTAAAATAAATAAAGCTTTTATTATTAACAAAGGTTATCATAATTTTTAAAAAAATATTAAATTTTAATTTAATTAATAAAGCTTAATTTCTTTATAGAAAGTATACTATAAATAAAGCTATTTAATACTTTTATTTTTTTATAATATAAAACCTTTTTAACGTTTTAAAAAGCTTTTTAAAAAATTTATTTATTATAAGACTATTTAAATATAACTATATATTTTATAATTTTATTATAGTAAACTAGAAACTTCGATATATTTACGGGTAGCAGACCTAAAAAGATCTGTATTGCTTATTTATATAGCCTAGTGGTTGTGGCTAGTACGTAGCTAGGGCTGTAGCTCGTGACCCCTATTTACTACCCCTATTTGCCATCCGTATTTACTGCTGCCTGTATTTACTTATTATCTGTATATATATATATATATAGCCCACGCTGCTAGATTAGATCCCTCATAAAATCCTTTTTTCTATAGCTTAATATTAAGATATAAATCTAGAATTTATTAATAGCACGCATAAAGCTCTACTATAATAATATTAAGCTTTTTTAAGTTTTTTAAAAGTATATATTTTGCTACTTACTATATTATTTCTTTGACTTTTTAAACGCTGCAGCTTTATTATATAGAGCAGTATCCCTTATAAATCTTTTACAATTTTGCTTAGGCAGCTTTTCATTATCAGTTGGTCCAATTTTTGTAAAAGTATTTATATAAGCTAGGTTATTTCATTTCTATTTTTAGTAGACAAATTCTTTTACTACTAATTAATTTCTTTATTTTGTAGCTAGAATTTTTCGCCAGCACCTTTTATACCCTTTTGTATAATCTGCCTTTTTTAATACTTAAAAATACTGAATTTCGATTTATTAGTACTTCTTTTTTAAAGCCTACTAGCAAAGGACCTATATAGCTATAGACCCCTTAGTTTCTTTGCTTTATAAATATAAATCTTAATTACGCTTTTAGCCTTTTTGCTCAACTTTATTTAATTAAACATTTTACTTTATATTTTAAAGTATAAACTTTTTGTTTTTGTACTAAGAATTGCTTAAATTTAACGGTTTGCTATATTTCATTCGATAGTTAAACAAAATACTTATATAGCTCCGTCTAATAAACTTTCGCAAAGTTGTACTAATATATTTTCTATTTTTATATTTCTTTATATATAACGTTTAATTTTATACTAAAAATTATTACATACAACTATAGTTTTAACTTATTTATATAAAAGGAAAACTTTGCTAAACTTACTAATTTAGAATGCTAAACTTATATATACTTTTGAAACACTTATTTAAATAGCTTTTAATTCGAAAAGTAAAGTTATTTAAACTGTCTTATAGCTTTTATATTTCTATAGTTTTAAACATCTTTATTTTAATATTTTTTGCTGCTAAATAAAAGTATTTATTGCTTTATATAATTGCGCCATTTTAAGCTATTTAAAAAACCGCTAATTTATATATAGCTTTATATAGCTATAATTAAATATAAAAATATATATTTAGCTAAAAAGTAACTTACTATATAAATCTTTATATAAGCAAGCTTTATTGTTAATTTATAAATACGTTTTTTAACTTAAACTTAGACTTATTTTTATTTAAATATATACTTATAAATAGTTATATATATATATAAATACTTATATAAACCTCGGTATTTTAAAGTTTATAGCAATATTTATATAAAGTAAAATATATATAGCCTATAAAAATATATTAGCTTCCGCAGAGAAAGCTAGGCAGCTAGATTTCTAGCTGACTTATTTCTAAGTTTTTATATATATACTTTTTTATTTGCTAAACGTATATATTTTAATATATAAACAAGAGACTTAAGGGGGTAGTTATAGGTGGCAGACCTGTAGAGATCTTTACGGCTTATTGGTATAGCCTAGTAGTTGTGGCGAATACGTGGCTAGCGCTGTAGCTTGTGACCCTTATTCACTACCCCTAGTTGCCACCCGTATTTACTGCTGCCTATATTTACTTATTATTTAAATATATATATATAGCCTACGCTGCCAGAATGGATCCCTTATAAAATCCTTTTTTCTGCAGCTTAATATTAATATATAAATCGAAGATTTACTAACGGTACGCGCAAGGCTCCGCTGTGATAGAACTTTAAAAAATAAAAAAGGGTTTATTATATTTGTCGCAATTTAAAGCTTATTTAAAAAGTTAAAAAATTACTTTTATAATTATTATGTTTAATTTTAATATAATTTAAAGTTAAAAGTTTATAGTTAATCAATAAAATAATAGCTTAAATATAAAAGAATTAATTTTAGTATTTTTAACTTTTATGATTATAAATATAATTGTTTAGCTAAATATTTAATAAAAGTCATTATAAAAAATTATATATTATTTTTTAAACTTTAATGCTACTGTTTTATTTATAAAACTATATATTATTTATTATAATAAATTTAATTAAATATATAGCAATAATTAATAAAGTTTTAACTTTTTATTAACTACTATAAAATAAGCTCCAACTTATTATAGCTTTTTATATGTTTTTTATTACTTTTTATAAAATTATAAGTTTAAAATATTTGATTTTTAATTTTTTTAAAAAATGAAACAAAAAGTATAAACTTATTATATATAATAAAAAAAATTATATTTTAACAATGTTAAATATTAATACTTATTTAATATATATATTTAAATGGTATATTATATAATAGTTTATAACTGTTAAAGTTTTAAAGTTTTTTTTAATTTTTTTAATTGTTCATTAAAAAATAAAAAACTAAATCTTTTTTAAAAAAACTTATTTAATAAAGCTTTTATAGCTAGCAAATTTGCTAAAGTTAATAATTTTCAGCAGTATATATCATTTATTATAAGCTTTAAAAAATATTTAATGTTTTAGAAAATAAATAGTTTAAAAAAAGTTATGGCTAATAAAAATTTATTAAATTTATTAATTTTAATATACTTATTTTTTATAATTTGAAACAAAAAAGAAATATAAAGCTATAAATCCTTTGAATGTAAACTCTTCGAAACCTATTTTAAATTTAATAGTTTGAGCAATTATATATACTATTATTATAATAATTTAAAAGCTTAAAACTTTTAAAGCTATTTTATAGCTTAATAATATAATAACTAAATTGTTATAATGATTATAGATAAATGCTCTACGTATGATTAACGTTAAAAGGTTTATTAAACATATTATAAATAGCTATAAATCTTAAAATATAAAATAAATAAACCGAGCAAAAATATTAAATATAAAGCTAAATATATAACTTAAAGCTTTTAATAAGCTTATTATATTAATTATATTAAAGTTTACGTGATTATTATTACATTATTTATTTAAAGAGTTTTATTAATTATAGTAACTATTAAAAATTAAAAAATAAAATGAAATAATTGTATAAAGGTTTTTCTTTATAAAAACCTTTTTAAAACAATTTGTTGAATATTTTTTGAAATTTTAAAATGATTATTAAAATTTAATAAAATTATATTAAAATTAGATATTAAATATAAATATAACTTTAAAAAAAAAGGAGCATTTAAATATTTTAAGCTTAATATAGCTTAAAATAAACCTTTAAGCAGTAATAAAAAAGGTTATTTATATTACTAAATATTTTAAGCTTTAAAGCTTTAATTACCAATATTTTCATATATTATAACGTTTTTATAAAAATATTTATAAAAACTTTTATTAATATTTATATTTTTATAACCTTTAATATTTATTATATTTAACAGCTAAAACGAAATATTAATAATATATATAATATTAAAAATAAAACCTTTATTACTTAGTTTTTTAATATTAAAATTAAATAATATAAAGTAAATTAAACGTTATATTTATAGTACTTTTAATATATTTAATAACCTTTAATTAAGCTAAAATTAATAAACATTAAACTTATCTGACGGAGCGCCTACCACACCAATTTACAAGCTTATTTATATGTGAGCTTGCCAGACTAATTAGTACGTATGCATATTAGCAAGCATATAGAATAGCTTTAGATGCTTTAAAAAAACGATCCGAAGTTATTCTAGGAGCGCTTATATATATATAAAATAGAGATTTAGATTTACAAAATAGAGATAGAGAATATAAGCAATAGATCATTTAAATAGCTCTAGCAAGCTTATTTATAAAAGCACTGATTTAATTCCACTCCGGTAATTCAATTAACACACAACTCCGCGAGAATTTATTAAAAACTTTTATAGCTTAATATTATTAAGCTGAAAAACTTGAAAATCTTTTTAGTATTTATTAAAGCTTATTATTATTTAATAACAGTAAATATTATGAATTATTTAATATAAATTATTAAAATAAATATTGCATATATATATTAATAAAGTAATAGTTATATATATAAGCTTTATTAATTAAATTCTTTCGTAGCTATAAACTTAGTTAAGTATTTAAAAAGTAGTTATTCTTTAGCTATAAAATTTATTTAACTAATTAATACGGACTGGTAGGGGGCCATTAGCTACTATGTGGCTAGTGCGCTAGGGCAGTGGCTAGAGCTTATTTTACCTTTTTAAATAGGTGGCTAGTAGTAATAGCCTTTAGCTATACTATTTATATTTAACAATTAATAACTATAATAAATATAAATATAACCAG
The DNA here is from genome assembly GCA_019843955.1 of Xylaria sp. 218_066. Classification (NCBI taxonomy): domain Eukaryota; kingdom Fungi; phylum Ascomycota; class Sordariomycetes; order Xylariales; family Xylariaceae; genus Xylaria; species Xylaria sp. 218_066. The sequence continues at coordinate 6,954 of JADKYC010000192.1, forward strand.
GCTTATACCCCTTATATTTTATATGAAATAATGCTTTTATTAGTAGTTACTTAAAACTATGTTATTTAAGCTAACTCTTTTTAAACTAAATTATTTCTACGGCTAATTTCTACGGTTAAAAAAGATTTTATTATATCTTAGTAGCAATATTAAATAGTTAGCAAATTTAGGTATTTCACTGTATTATTAATAATATAAATAGCAAATTTAAATATTTAGCTATATATTATTATGCTATTACTATTAATTATAACTAAACAATATTTATTTAAATCTTTAGTTTTATGTAGCTTTAAATAAGCCGATCGGAATCTTAATCCGTATAAGCTTTATAACTAAAAAATAATACTTTTGCTAATTGTTTGTTGCTACTTACAAAATTGTAGTTTCTGCTAACAAATAAACCTATAGACCTACCTACACCTATATAAACCTGCCTATATAAATAGACCTACTTACACCTACTTATATTTATATAAATCTGCCTATACCTATATAAATTTGCCTATATTTATATAGATCTACTTATACCTACTTACACACGTACAGACCTATATAGACCTACAGACCTAAAGATAGATTAAATAGATTAAGTAGAGTCGGTAGATTTACTAGATTTATTAGATTTGGTAGGAGCAAAGCTATTAAAGGTAATAAATTTTATTTATATACGCGGTATTTAATACGGACTAGTAGGGGGCTACTAGCCACTGCGTGGCTAATGCGCAAGGGCAGTAGTTAAAGTTTATTCTACCTATTTAAATAGGTAGCTAGTAGCAGTGGTTTTTAGCTATACGACTTATATTTAACAATCAATAACTATAATAAATATAAATATAAGCAAGCTTATACCTTTTATATTTTATACTACTAATCTTTAATATTTTATTAAATACTAACTTTTATACTTTTATAGTTATTAATAATAGTAATTATATAAAATTCTTTATAAATATTAACTTGATTTAAAAATATATAGTTATAGTAACTAAAGCTGGTATAAGTTAAAAAGAAAAAAGGTATTATAGCGCTTGTTATATTAAAAGTTAAATATGTAATATTTTTTAAGTAATAAAAAAAGGTTAATTGCTATAAAAGCTAGATATTAAAATATAGCTTTTTGTTTAAAGGTTTGTTGTTATTTATAACAATTATATAAAAGTAACAGCTATTATAAAGAACTTTAAATATTATTAACAAACTTAATATATATAAATTAAATTTTAGTTTATATAAAAGGTTTATAAAATAAAAGAGCTTAAAGTTCATTAAATTTTAAATATTAAAATACGTATAAATAAACTAACTAAAGCCTTAATATCTATTAAATAATTTAAATTTTAGCTATTATTAAACTTTTTTTTATTAAACCTTAGCGTTTTAGTTAAAAAAGTATTTTTAAATATAATAGGTATAACTAGCTATTTTAAATAATAAGCGCTACTTTATAAAAATAGAATTTTAGCTATTTATAAACTAAATAACTATATATATATATAGTATATTATAAATAGCTTATATAGCGATTAAGCTAAGTATTAAATATTATTGCAAATATAATATAGCAAAGTTTATAAGCTGCTATTAATGTAGTAAACTATTTTTATAAATATTTTATGCCGTTAAATAAAAGTATACTAAATTAAAATATTTAAGTGGAAGGTATTTTAATATAAAGTAAGCCTTATAAAGTAAGAGCTTTAGTAAAAATACACTAAATCTACTATAAAGATTATATATAAAGCTTATAGCCCTATAGTTAACTTACTATATATATTGTAAATAGTATATCTAAAACTTATAAAACTTTAAAAGTTTTTTATATTTTTTATATTTTAGTAGTATAGTTTAAGAGCTTTATAGCGTTAAAACTAGCAGGATTAATATTATATTAGGACTTTAAATAGCATATATTTTAAACTGCTAAAAAGAAAATTAGTAAACTGTTATAAGTATATATAAAGCTCCTAAATTGTTTTGTTTCCTATATATTTCCTTTTTTTATACTATTGATTTCAATATATTTGGTTATTTCCCTTACTTTTTATAGCTTGTATTTATAACGCTACTTTAGTTATTGTAGCATATAAACGTGCTGCTGCTTTTACTATAACTTAGATAGCTACTGTACTATAGTGCTATTAGCCCTATAAGTGTTTAACTATTTTAACATTAAACAATTATTTTATTATAATATTATATATTATATTAATATTTAACTATTTTACTAATTTTGAACTTTAAATATTTCTTTGCTACGGCTTTTTTATATATTATATTTTTTATATTAACAAAGCGTTTATTTTTATAAAAATTATTTTTATTATTATTATATTATTTATTTTTGATTATTTTATATTTATATTTTAACTTTGAAGTTAAAAAAATTGCATTATTTATTTTTTAATTTTTTAAAAGTAATAAAAAGTTTAAAATATTTAGTTTTAATTTTAATAATAAAATCATTATAATAAAACATTTATTATAATATATTAATAACTAATACGGACTGGTAGAGTGCTACTAACTACTGTGTGGTTGGTGCGCTAAAGCAGTAGCTGGAGCTTATTTTATTTATTTAAATAAATGGCTAATAGCAGTAGCCTTTAGCGATATTATTTATATTTAATAATTAATAACTATAATAAATATAAATATAAGCAAGCTTATACCCTTTATATTTTATATTAAATAGTACTTTTATTAATAGTTAGTTAAAACTATAGTATTCGAATTAAGCTTTTTTAAACTAAGTTGTTTTTGCAGCTAATTCTTGCAGTCAAAAATAGTTTTGTTATATCTCTGTAAGAATATTAAACAGTTAGCAAATTTAAATACTTAACTGCTTAATTAATAATGTAAATAGCAGATTTAGATGCCTAGCTATATATTATTACGCTGTTGCTATTAATTATTATTAAATAATATTTGTTTAAATTTTTAGCTTCGTAAAGCTTTAAGTAAGGTAATCGAAATTTTAATTTATACAAGCTTTATAACTAAAAAATAATACTTTCGCTAGTTATTTGTTATTACTTACGAAATCGCGGTTTTTACTAACAAATAGACTTATAAACCTACTTACTCTTATATAGACTTACCTATATAAACAGACCTACCTACACCTACTTATACCTATATAAATCTACTTATACCTACTTATATTTATATAAATTTGCCTACACTTATACAGATTTGCTTATATTTATACAGATTTGCCTACACCTACTTATACGCGTATAGGCCTGTACAGACTTATAGACCTAAGGATGGATTAAATAAATTAAATAGAATTAGTAGATTTAGTAGATTTAGTAGATTTAGTGGAAGGAAAGTTATTCAGAGCAATAGATTTTGTTTATATATATAGCACTTAATACGGACTAGTAAAAGGCCACTAGCTACTACGTAGCTAGTGCGCTAAAGCAGTAGCTGGAGCTTATTCTACCTATTTAAATAGGTGGCTAATAGTAGTAGCTTTCGGCCACACTACTTATATTTAATAATTAATAACTATAATAGATATAAATATAGGCAGGCTTATACCCTTTGTATTTTATGTGAATAAGCTAGAATATTTAAAATAGTATTAAAAGAAAATAGGAGTTTTTTAAAACTTCTATATTAATATTATTATAAATTTATAATTAAGCGGAGCTAGATAGTTTAAAAATTTAATAAAGAATATTAAAAAAAAGGTTTTGATAAGTTTACAACAAATAAAGAATTTATTAACAAAGCACCTTTAAAAAAGCTAATTTAAAATTATTAATGTTATAAAAAGAAAAAACATAATTTCGCTAAAAAAAATAATAAAACAGTAAGTTAATATATTAATAAAAGCGTTCAATATTATTATAGAAGAGGTGATATTAATAATTATTTAAATAGAATATTTAAAAATTATATTTAAATAAAAAATTATAAAAATATTGGTTAAAGTTTTTAAAAGTAAGTTAATAACTAAAAATATATAGCATAAAATATTTGCCGCTAAAAAAATATTCTCTGCTAAGCCTAAAGAAAAAGTATATAAAACTTGAAAAATATATTAAAAAGAATTAACAAACGTATTTAATTGTAACTATAATATAAGGTTTAAATGTTTTATTTATAACTTTTCCTTCTTATTATTTAAAATATAATTTTATAAATATAGATTTTTTTAAAGAAATATTAAAATTGTTTTAACTTTGAAAATAAACTAAAAAAAAACTAAATATTTTAATAGTTAAAATAATAAATAATATAGCGTTACTAAACATTATATTATAATAGAGCTTTTATATTGAAAGGTTTTTACTTTTTACTTTCCCTTTTATAAGCTATATTTAACTTTAATTTCAATTCTTTTTTTATATAAATATATAACTACATCATATACGATATTTTCGCTAAAATTAATAGCTTTACTCGGTATAATTCTATTTTAACTTAATATATTAATAAATAATAATATATCAACTATACTTAAATTTAAATTTGCAATAATATATACGTTTTTAAATTAACTAATATAGCAAAATTTAAAATTAAACTTGAAATAAAATTAAATTTTATAATACTTTTATTTCGATATTATTTTTTACTGTTTAAAACCGATATTTCGGCAGTTATAATAAAAAGGTAAAACGTAATAATATACATATATATAATTTGGTTTACATTAAATTATAATAACTTTTTTCTGTTTGCTTAAATAATAATAATACACATTGATTTAATTCAAAAAAACCAGCGCTAATATATGTTTATATGCTTTTTTATTCAATTATCAAAAATAAAAATTGATAAATATTGTTAAATATTTAGAACTTTTAATACTAAATTCTTTGAAATAACTTTAATACTTATATTTGCTATATAAGTATTAATTTTAGTAGTTGTCTTATTACTTTTTTTTAACTTTTTTAAAGTTCTATTTAATACTAATAAATAACAATATTAAAAGGTTTATATATATAATATTTTATATAAAGTAGTATATTATAACTTTAGAATTCAAATTACAAAAAAGTTTTAAAACGTTTAAATCTAGGAAATATTTATTTTAAAACTAAAATTAAGTAAATCTATAATATAAAAAAATAATATATAGTATCTCCATTTATAAAAAAAGTTTATAAATATATAATAAGGTTATAGATTTTAAGCATTTATATAATTATGACTTATAACTATATAATCTTTTTAAAATAGATCTTTAACCTTTATAATAAAATAATAAGATTTATATAAAAAATATATTTTATATATTTAATATATTTAACTAATTTGTTATTTATTTTTTGTTTTTATTATTACTACTTAATTTATTATTTTATTAACTTATTAACTTTAATATATTTTATAAACTATATTAACTAAAATGTAGTATTAAACTTAGCTGATTAATACTTTTATATATAATTACCTAAATTAATGAAATTAAAAGAAAAAGTTTTTAACTCAATTAGCACTTTCTTCTTAAATAATTTAAACAATATCTTTAGCAATTAAATATATTATATTGAAAGCTAGTTAGCAGAAATAGGTCATAATACATATTTTTAATTTGTTGATTTTAAAATTATTAATACTACATTTAAATAAAGCTTACCTTAGAAAATATTTATATGATTAGTTACCGTAATTATTTTAGTTATTCTAGTAAAATATAAATATTAAATTTAGCAGGTTTAATAGTAAACCTTTAAATATTTACTTAGTTTTATGGATGTTATTTATTTTATACAGGTATTTATTTATTTAATATAAAGTTTAAAAAAAAACAATTTTTATATATATCTAATCTAAAATAATAGCTATAATAAATCGTTTAATTTAATTTAAGGAGCTTTTTTTTAACGTAAAACTAATTTAATAATTATTAATGTAATAACATGGAATTAAACTGTATTTAGTAAAATAAAGAAACAGTTTTATTATTAACTAAAACTGTTTAACTTTAGTTAGCTTTATAATAAACATTTATTATAATATATATTTTATATTTTATAATCTTAATTACCGCTTAAAATATTTTATATTTATTATTCATATAGATTTTTTAATTATTAAATGTTTAAAGTTCGTCTATAAAAGCTTGCTTTAATACATAACAAAGGTTTTATAGTTAGATTTAAAATATAAAACTGTTAATATTTTAATTATATTATTAAGCTAAAACTTAATTTTGAATTATAGTTTTAAACGCGTTATTCTTAGTATTAAAGCATTAAATAAGTAAAATAATTATAACAATAAAGGGCCTAAAGCTAAACTAGCAAACTTTAAGTATGATATAAAAGAATTAGCTAAAACTGTTATAAATATAAAAAACTATTTTAACTAAATCTATTTTTTAATTATTCCAGTTTTAAAATAAAATTTAAAATATAAACAGGTTAACGTTCTTTGCTTGATAACGGCATTTAAATAATAAAAGCGGATATAATCGATATATAATTAAGTGATTAAATAGCTTTACTATTGTTAATAAATGATAGTTAAATGAAATTTTAAAATACACGAAATAAAATCTAATAAAATATTATTTAACATAATATTAAATCTTTTAACCCTTTTTATTAATAATTTATAATACGAATTGAACTAAAAAATAAAACTGTTTTTTTATTTCATAATTTCATCGGGTTTTATAAAATATTTTGTAAAAGCTATTTGTATTTATTAAAGTAGCCGATTTTAAAACGAACATATAAATATTATAATAGTTATATATTAAATAAACTTTATTTAAAACCTTATTAAGTATAATATTAGAAATATAAAAAAAATATATAAACAATTTATATTAGAAGCTTCTACTAGCAAAATAAGTATATATAAATTAGTTATTTGTGTTAGTTATATATTCATATTATAAGAATTAAATCAACTTTTATATAATTATATTATTTATACTAAAATTTAAATATATATTATAACTAGCAAATATTTATTTATTTATCGCTTTTGATATTATAAATATTATATTAAAGCTAATAAATAAATAATGTTTTGATTAACCAATTTATAAACAATACAAATATTTAATAATTTTGTTTTAAGACTAAAAACATTAACAGCGAATAGTTAATAACTAATTAATATTAACAGTAAGTTATTAAAACTATTACTGATATTGAAAAAGAATCGAAAAATGTTAAATAGTAATAGTTAATAATTTAAATATAAAACTAAGAAATATAAAATATTATAGCTTTAATAGTCGGTTTCAATAAAGCTTTACTATATAAATTTCTTTATTGGCTTTATATTTTATTAAATTAAACCTTTTACTACAAGGAATGGTTTTAAATAAGAATAAGTAGTATAAAGAAATAGAAGCTAAATTTTAAATTAATTATTCTTATAATATATCTTACTAATTACAGACTATTTATATTTAATTAAAGTTTATTTTTATTACTATTCATATGCTATTTCTCTATAAACAACGTAAATATTTCTAGTCAATATAATACTAATCGTAAACTTACCGCAATATATGCTATATTATATAAAAAGCTGTAAATAAAAAATACTAAAAATAACACGAAGCTATTATAAGTATTTATGTACTTGAATAATAACTTTAAAGTTATAAAATATAAAATAAGTTAAACAAAGTTATAAATTATAAGTTAAACTGAAACTAAAAAAAATATTTTAATTTATTACGTTTTATAAGCTTATATATGTTATAATAACTTAATATTTATTATTGACATCGGCTAAAAGTAAATCTTAAACTTTACTATTTATATTATTTATATTCTTTAGTATTTTTTACTTTATAAAAGGTTTGTTAAAGAATACGGTGATTAAATCTCTAAAAATAATATATGCAATATTATTATTTTTTTAGCTATTAAGGTACATATTAAAATCTAAATGTTATAATATATATATAGTTATAATACTATTTATTTTAAAAATAATAATATATCTTTTTTATAGCTAACTATTTTATTATATATATTTATAATATTTTTAATTATATTTCGTTTATGTAAATAACTTAAAGCGCTTTTGAAAAACTATTTCATATTATAATATCTTTATTTCTATTTACTTTTCATTAGTTCTTTTAGCTTCTTTTTATTTTTATAGCAATAAACGATCTTTTTAATTTAAATATTACTGTTTATATAGTTTTTAATTTAAATTGCTTTATTGTTAATAAAAAAAGCTATTGTATATAATAACATTAATAATAAGTGAATTTAATTTTAAAATATATTGAAAATAGCGATATATAAAAAAGCTAAAAGATTTTTATAATATATAAATAGTATATAACTTTAGCTTTTTATTTAAAAATGAATTAATAATAAACTTATAGCGGCATAAATAAAAGCCACATTATAGTTTTTAAATATAAAATATATAAAGTATTAAAACTAAGCTAACTAGTAAATATTTAATTAAAAACGTTTATAGTTAAAAAAGATAGTATTAAACTAATAATAATTAAAAATAAAAAACAAGCTGTTTATATATAAAATAGTATAGTTTACGAAATTTTTAAACTTTACTTTAAAAAGAATCTTTTAATTTTAAAGAATAACAGGCCTTTTACTAAAAAAAAAGAATTAAAATAAATGGAAACTATTTTTATAATATTAATAACCTGTTAAAATGTTGAAAAATAGTAATTAAAATATTGTTTTAACTAAAATTAATATTATTTCTAAAAATTAGTTAAACATAATCTATAATAAAATACTTCAAAATTTTAATAATATTAATTATGTTTAAATTAGGTAAGCCAACGCAAAAAGTATATTAAATTTAAATAATATGCTTTAAAGTTATATTATATATATATATACTAGTTCTCGCGGAGTTGGGTGTTAATTGAACTATCGGAGTGGAATTAAACCAGTTCCTTTATAAATAAGCTAGTGCTGTTTAAATAATCTGTTGCTTGTTCTTTCTATATCTATTTCGTAAATCTAAATCTCTATTTTATTAGGGTATAAACGGTCCTAGAATAACCTCGGATCGCTCCTTCGGAGCGTTCGAAGCTATTCTGTACGCTCGCTAGTATACACGCGTACTAATTAATCTAGCAAGCTCACATATAAGTGAGCCTGTAAATTGGTGTGGTAGGCGCTCCGTCACACTAGTATAATTAAGTTTTAAAGCTATAATATATAAAATTTGAAAATTTATACTGTTATATACAAGTTTATATATTTTATTTTTAATTATTAAACAATTAAAATCATTGAAAATATAAACGTTTTTAAAGCTTAGTTTTTTAGTAGCTATAATAATAAACTTAATTTTTTATATAGAATTATGGCTAATATTTACAATATAATAAGATGTTTAAAGTGTTAAAAAACTTAGAAGTAAATAGGATTTTTTTAGTTTGTTAAGTTTTTTATATAACTTAACTATAAATTATAAAAGAGATTATACTTTTTGTTTTATTATATAGGAGTATAATAATATAGCTTTAAAATATATTATATAAATTAAACGTATTAGTTAAGGCTATTATTAATTTATTGTTTTTTAGCTATTTATAGTTTAAGCTTTATAAATAATATAATAAAATTTAAATGTTGTGTTACAAAAGCAATAAAACAAAGCGCTTACTATTATTAAAGTCTTTATTTATATACTTGATTTTAAAGATACTTTTAATAATAAGATTAATAGTTTTTTTTTTTTTAACTTTACTTTTTAAGTTTTTGCCAAGGGTATATTTAATGTTTAAAAACTTAACTTTGCAAACTTTATTAAATTAAAAAAGGTTAAAAATATATAAATCTTTAGCTATAAAAAGCTATGCTATAAAATATTTTTTATTTGTTAAGTTAAAAATAACAATAGTTAAAACTACGTTTAATTAATAGAAAAGAAGTTTTAAAAAGCTATTTTAGCATTAATACTTGCTAGAAATATTATAAAACAATTTTATTCATATTCTTTATAAGTTTATAAAAGTTTAAGTATATTCTCAACGTTTAATGTTTATATTTTAATATGTAATAAGCTTATTAAAACTGTTAAATTTATTAGTGTTTACGTTATATATAAAAGTGTTTGATTATTAAATATAAAACTGAAATGTTTTATTTCTTTTAGTTTTATAAGTAAACTATAATGCTAATTATGTTAAAAATAAAACGTAGTATATTTTTAAATTCCTAAAAACTTTTTTTTTTCATAGAAACTTTATATAATACTTTTAGATTATTTTTAAATTTTAAGTTTTTAAAAAATTCCTTTAATTTAGTTTTTATAACTTTTTGCCGTTAAAAGATAATATAGCAACAAAAGGCGTGCTAAAAATATTTGTTAAAATTAAAAAATAGTTTATATTAAGCCGCTATAAAAGTTTTTTTATATTTAATAGCGTTAGTTATATTTATAAAGAATTTAAAGTTTATATCGTTTTATTTAGTTTTCTTTAACTTATATATATAAATGTAAAGAACTTGTAATATTATATAATTTAAACGTTTTAGCTTTTTAATTGCTAAATTAATCTTATTAATTGCGTGCTATATTTATCAATATTTTTAAACTCAACTTTAATTAAAACATTTAATTATTCATAGCATTATAAACCTATGTTGAAAGCTTCCATTATTTTTAATAGCTATTTATATATATTAACTTTTAAACAATTAGTTTATATAACTAAAGTAATATAATTTAAAATATTCTTAAAATATAAAAAATAGTTATAAGCTTTTTAATATAGCTAAGCTTAATGGTAAAGTATATTTTAAAAATGTTAGGAAATAATGTTAGCTTAAAATATATAATAAATATGATTAATAATAATTTCAAAATTATTTAATTTAAAACCTTTTTATAAGTTAAGTTTTTTAAGACTTTATTTACTATATATATATATATAATACGTTATACATTATATATTTTGTTTAAAATATTACCTTTAATATATTTCTTTGCTAGTTTAGCTAATCCTTTATATCTTTTAATTAACTTAATTGCTTATATATTTAATTAATTCAATTCTTTTTGTTTTTAATGAAGATAAATATACTTAAATATATATATATAATGTATATTTTCTTTAGGACGTATTAAGCAAGCTAGCCTTTTAGAATTAATTTAAAATTTAGTTTTTCGGAGTGTTAGAATAAAGAAATATTTTATAATATAAATATAAGTAGGTTAGCTTTTTAAGCTTTTAAATATTAAACATTTAAACTGAGCTAATATTGATAATTGTTAATTAATTCGATTAAAAGGTTAACAGCGCTTATTTATTCTAATTGCTAAATAAAAATAAATTCTTTTATTGTTTACCGTTTTACTATAATAGGATAAAAGAAAGCATAAATAATAATGTATTTATTATATAGTTGAACTTTACTCTATGGTTTTTTAAAACCTAAAGTAGCTAATAATATTTATTTAGCTAGTAGGATTAAAAGGTTAACAAATGCTAGTTTTTAAAAATGAACTTAATTTCATTATTTTGAGCTATATTGAAAAAAAGCTTTAATTTTAAAAATAAATTAAATCATTTATATTAAGCATAAAAAATTAAATATATTAAAAATATTAATATAGTTAATTAAAAATAAAGCTTGTATAAGTTTTATTATTTTTAAATATAAACTTTAAAATATAAGATTTAAACTTTGTTAGCTGTTTAAAAAACTTCAATTATTTTCTTTTAATTATATAATAGCTATTTTAAATATTTAATATATAATTAAATATTCTTTTAATATTTTATATAGATTTTCTTTTTCTTTTTTGCTTATTTTAAATTAAATTTAAATAGTTTTACTTATGCTTATTTAATAAAAGTTATTCACAAAATGTTTGCTACTACTAATATATTTTAATTAGTTAAATAATTGTTTACTTCCTGCTTTTTCGTTTATTTATCCGAAATAATCTTTAATATTTTAGTAGTATATTTTTTTTAACCTTTCCTTTTTGAACTTTAGTTATTTATACTGTTTACGTTTTCTTTATATTTTTACACTTTTTATTTATTCTTTTTAATTTATAACTTATTAGGCTTATTTATTTCAATATATAATTTATAAACCTAGCTTTTTCTTTTATAATATAGTTTTTTTATATATTTTCTGCCTTTTTTATTTATTTCTTTGCTTTTTTATTTGTTACTTTTTTAATTTACATATAACGTAATATTTTTTAGTTATTTATTATTATAAGCTTAATCTTATAATGTTATATATTTTAAAGATTATATTTTTTATATTATTTTTATAATTTCTACATTTAGTTTATTATATTTTTTATTTCTGATATAATACATGATAAAAAGAATTTTATTAATTATTACTATAATCTGTTATACCGATTTGATATTATTTTAAATTATTAGCTTTAATATAATTCAATTTATAAATAAACATACTAAAAGGAATTTAAATATATTAAAGAAATATAAATATACTAGCTAATTCCACTATAAAATAATTTAATACATTTGATTAAAAAGGATTTACCTATTAAACTAAGTATTCGAGTAACAAATATTTTATATTTAATAATAATTAAACACGTTTAAAATGTTTAATCTTTTCTATATATAACGATTAGCTGTATATTTGATTATATAAATATATATAAAGTATGTTTAAATATATTTACATTTAATGTAACTTAACCTTTAATATATTTTATATTAGTATATGATTTAATATTTAATAAAGTATAAGATATAGATTTAGAGCTATAGCACAAGCTATAAAAAAAAGCCCGATTAAACAAGAAATTTATAAAGCTTTAACTATAACATTAATAAACGAAAGAAATTCTATAATATTTATACTTAAACAAATAATAACTATTTTAAACAAGAGAATATAGTATATTATTAGATTATTCCTAAAAGAAATAGTAGCACTAGCAAAATAACAAAATATCTTGAAACCAAATTATAATTGATTAATAAAAAAATAAAAGATTTTAAGAGCAGATTATAATTGACTAATAAAATAATAATATATTTTAAAAATGAATTTTAAAAATATTATATATAGGTTAAAGGTTTTTCAAAATAAAATATATTAGCCGAAAGATATACTTAAAGATTTAATTTTTGTTAAATGTAATGGTGCTACTTAAGTTAAAATTAAACTAACTTTTTAGTTTAAACTATAATTAAAAGTTTTATAGTTTATAAACTTAATTATTTAAGCTTAATTAACTAACTTTTTATATATTTAACAAAATATTTAAAAGGTTCATTAAAATAATTTATAGCTAATTAATTAAAATATAATGTGAGTTATTTTATAAAGAAATATATGTATAAACAAAATAATGTTTTATTTTTATTTATTAATTAAATTAGTTTATTTTTAAACATTTTTAACGTTTTAATTGAGCTAATAAGTCTAAAAAGGAAATAAACGTTTTATTTTTAATATATAAAAAAAGCTATTTTTAATATTTACGAATACTATATTTATATATATAAATAGCTATAAATAATTAATATTAATAACTATTTATTATATAAATAGTATTAGTTCATAAATTAATATATATATACTTAAGATAAAACTAAGTTTAATATTAAAACGCTTAAACGTTTTTTTTAATTTCTTTTTTTTTCTTTTAGTTTTATTATTTTTTAAAACATATATAATAAAACTGTAATATTAAAAGTAAACTTAAGCTCTAGTTAATAAAACGTCAATAGTAAAAAAGATAAATTAATAAAATAGCTATATAATAGTATGTTTTTTAACTAATAATGTTTTTTTAAGTTTAAATATGTAACCGTTAACTTTCTTTTTAGCTATAATATTAAAAATATTAAATATTCCGATATTAGCTTTAGATATTATGTTATTATATTTAAATATTATATATAAATATAAAACGGATTATTTAGTTCAACAATATTAACCTTTTCAATTATTTTTATAGAACTATAATTTCTACTTTAAAATTAATTTATTTTCTATTTGCTAGTATATTTATACTAAAAAAATATAAAACTTAAAAGTTTAAATTTATAATACTAAGCTTCTTTATAATTATTTTATTATTAATAAAAAAGCTTATAGTTATTATATATTTTATTTAATCTTAATTTATTATTATAAGCTAATACAATTTCTTTTTTATAAGTTTAAGTTAGTTAATAATTTTACCTATTAACTACTATAATATATTAAAAGCTGCTGTTTCTTTGCTTAGAAGCTACTATTTTATTGTTACTAATTGCAATAGCTTAACCCTTTATATTTTCTATTAATTATTTCTGCTTTTTTCTACCCTTTTCTATTAAATTCTTTTAGTTTATGCTTTTTTAAAATTTAAAAATATTCAGTCATTTCTTTTTAAAATTTATATATTTTTTCTTTTTTATTTTATTATTTATTTTAAATTAAAAATAAATAGTTTTTTGTATGCTTACTTAGCAAAAGTTGTTAATAAAAAGCTTTTTACTTATTATATACTTTAATTACTTCAATAATAACTTTTTTTTAGCTTTTTCTTATTTATCAGAAATAACTGTTAATACTTTAGCCGCATACTTTCTCTCAAGCTTTCTTTTTTAAACTATAGTTATTTATGCTTTTTACGTTTTCTTTATACTTTTATACTTTTTACCTTTTTATTTTATAACTTATTATGTTTACTTTTTTTGTTGTTTAATTTATTGACCTATCTTTTATATATATACTATAGTTTCTTTTATATATTTTTGCATTTCTTTGTTTACTTTATAACTTTCTTCTTTATTTTTTAGCTTTTTTATTTATTACTTTTCTAAATTATATAACGTACCTTTCTTTCCTTATTTCTTATTTTAATAACTTTACTGTTTAATTTGTATTTAAACCGTTAACTCCGGGCTTAATTTTATAGTCCTCTATAATTTAATAAATATCTTTTCCTATAGGATTCTTTCTACCTTTTATAATTAGTTTGTTATACTTTTTATTTTATATTAAATATACTATGCCAAAAACTTTGTTAATTATTATTATCATTTCTTATGCTTATTTTATACAATTTTAAATAATCAGCTTTAACATAATTTAGTTGATAACTTTAACAACCTTTTAGCAATTTATAACCTATAAGCTTTACTAAATATAATCAGTTTAAGTTTATTAGCTAAATTACGAATTATAATATAAAACCCCGCTTTTTATATATATTATTCAAAATGGATATAATATATAAATTTAGAACCTATTTTATACTAATAAACGAATTGGTTTATTTTTTAAAGTTAATTATTATTTTTATTATAATTTTAAGCTATAATATATTGTATAAATATTTTAGGTTAACGTTTTATTTTGTTAATAGTTATATTTTTAAACAAAATATATTAGAACTATTTTATTTTTACTTTATACTTTTAATATATTAAACATAGTTTCTGTTTTAAAATCTATTCAGCTTAATAATATATATAATAGTATACCTAAGTTAAGCAATAAATTTAATGATATTATTAAACTTAACAAGAATTTTAATAGTATTGTTAAGTTTACTAATAGATTTAATAGTATTGCTAACCTTAGTAATAAATTTAAAAGTATTATTAAGTTTATAAGGAAATTTAATAGTATTGTTAAATTTAGTAATAAATTTAATTGTATTACTAAGCTTAGTAATAAATTTAAAAGTATTATTAAGCTTAATAATAAATTTAATAATATTGTTAAACTTAGCAATAAATCTAATAGTATTGTTATGCTTAGCAACAAAGTTTAATAGTATATTTAGCGTTCTTTTTATAATATACATTATAAATGCTGTTACGCTTATATAAAAATTAAATATTAAAGTTAAGTTAATATCCGATTGTTAAAATATAAAATATTATAAGTAAGGTTGTTATTTTATGAATTATTATGTCATAATAAGTTTTAAGTAAGTTATTAATCCGTTTTCTTTTACTTTTTTAAAAATTAGTTCCAAGTTTTAAAGCAATCATAAGCCTTTTTTTGATTCTTTTTAATAAGCGATCGTAAGGTTAGAAGTTTTATTTTTTTATTGCTCTTTTAATGTTTAAAATAGAATTATTTTTCATTTAAGAGTATTAAGTTATATATAATGTAAAAACGTTTTGGCATTATTATATTAAAACCGTAAAAATAGTTTTTAGCAAAAGAACTAGACTTTTTATTAAAATTGTTAAACAAAATAATTTTCCGAAATGTTTTATTAAAGTGTTTAATTATTTGTATGTTTTAAGTAAAAATGTTTTTTTATTAATATTTAAACTTATTACTGTTAATAATTTAAACTGATTCATTATTAATAGCGTTTTAAAAATAATAAAGGTATTTTTTATTAAATTTAAAAAATAATTAAACAACTTAATTATTTTATTTTAAGCAAAAAATCGGCTAAATATCGTTTATTTATTTAATCTTACTTATAAATATTTTAAATAATAATTAAATAGCTAGTTTAAAGAAAACTTATTTTTAATTTTTCTAGATTTAATCAAAATTATATCATTTATTTATTATTGTAAGTTATATAAAATAAAACTATACAAATATTTAATAATAGTATTACTTTTTATTATATTAAAAAAAACTTTAATTTAATTTATATTAACGTAATTTATTTTATTATTAACATAGTTATAATATGTTATAGTTTTATAAAATCTTTTAAAAATAAAGTAATTATAGCTTAAAATATTTAAAATAAGCTAAATATTACTATTATATATATTAATAAAGAAGCAGCAGCTAAATTAAGACCTAAAATATTAGTTTTTTTAATATTAACTTTTTCTTGTTTAAAATAAGTTTTTTGTTATATTGTTAACAATAATTAAACCTTATTTTAATTATTTATAAAAAGCGTTTTTTATAACATTATTTTTTAATAGTTTTATTATTTTTTAAGTTTAATTTTATAATATTTACGGTTTATTAATAGTTAGTATTAAATATTTTTATATTTTATATGTAATTATAATATATTGCTAATGAATTTAGGTATAATAATGTATAATTTATTTAAAAAAGCTATATTTTTATAAACTATTATTAATACTATAGATTTTACTGCTAGTTTAATATTCAAACTGAATTTTATAAATTCATTTAGTAAAAATATTTATTTTTAAACAAATAAAAATGCTAATTTGCCGAAATTATTTTTTATTTTTATAAACTTAATAAATTAATTAAAAGGTTTAATATTAAAGCTTCTTTTTTTTAAGAAAGTTAAAGCTAACAATAATAATAAAAACTAACAAGTTCTTTTTAATACTTTTTTCGTAATTAATATTTTATATTTAAACATTCTTTTATAAAGTATAAATCTGAACTACAAAATCCAAAAGAGCTGTATATAAAAACAGTTATAAACTATTTATTAAACAAAAATATTAATTATTACTGTTTTAATGAAAATAAAAAGCTACGTATTTAATTAATATTAGATACCTTTTTTAAAGTTAAAAATATTAAGTTATTTTAAACGTGTATTAATTTAATAATCAATTCTTAAACTTATAATATTGCTAAATTTAAAAAAAATATTTAAAATATTATTAAATAAAGAATTTAAGCATTTTTACTAATTACCATAAACAATAATAATATTATAGAATTGGTAATTAATTTTATATTTAATATTAAAGTAGTGAAGCTTATATTAAATAGCAAAAATAATAGTAATATAAAACTATATATTAATTTTATAATTAATAATAAAAATTAAAAATTTATATTAAATAAAAATAAACATTTTACTATAGCTAATTAAAAGTATAATATATTATTAACTTAGTTTAAAGTTAGCTATATTATTTTACTTTCTTTATTTTTTAAAGGTATAATTTATTTTTATATAGCTTATAACGTTTTTAAACTTTGTTTATATTTTTTACAATTAAAGTAAATTATTTATTTTAGTTATATATAAACTATTTTTATAAGCTTTATCATTAAAATAAAATTATATAATACTTTTAAAAATAAGCTATTTTAATACTAATTATTTATAAAACTATTAGTTATATAAATATAATTTAAACCTTTGTTTAATTATAAAATTACTTTTTTAAAATTTAATATTTTTGTTATATAATATTTAAACAATTATAACTATATATATTTAATTTATAAAGGTTTTATTAAATATATTAAGTTATAAAGTATTATAATAGTTTAAAAAGTATATAATAAAGTTAATAAGAATAAAAAAGCTATAATTTAAAAGTTATTTAAAAGTTTGTTTGTTTTATTTTTTATAGCTAGCTTTTTTAATAATAGCAAAATTTATTTATTGTTATATATTATTGAAATAATATTAAAACCTAATTTTAAAATAAAAATATTTAGTATTTATTTAATAAGTCTATTTATAAATAAAATGTTTTATATTTTGAAAAAGCCTTTTGATAAATATAAATTTTTAGTTAATAAACAAAATACTATATATATTTATAGCGCTTTTTTAAAACTAAGCATAAATATAAAATATTTTAATAAAACTAAAAATTTTAATAATATTAATTTTATAGTTAATATTTTTATTGTGAACTATATATTAAATAAATTTATGTAACAATATAACTTTAAGCTATATATATAGTTTAATGATAAAAATAACTCATTTTATATTAAAATATAATAATAATATTAATTAAACTTTCATCAACATTTTTAATTTGTAAGTATTATTAAAGTAGTAAAAATAAAACCTCTTTTTAAGCGCGATATAAAAATGTTAGCTATATATATTTTAAAAAAAATTTATAAAAATGTTTAATTTAAAGCTTACGTTATTTTTAATATATTGATTGCTGTAATTAAATTTAAATTTTAAATATTTATTTTTTTAATATTTTAACTTTAAATTTATAGAGTTATATATAGAAAATTATTATAGTTAAAATTATAAATTATTATAATTTTATTATGTTAATAAACTTTATTAACAATTTAAAATAAATATAGTTAATTCTTTTTATACTATATAAGCAGTTGCTTTTATGTAAAGCTTAAATCTTTATATTGTTTTTAAAGCAACTTTGAATATTTAGTTAAGCTTAAATTAAATTAATTATTTATTACTAGTAATATAAACAATTTAATAAAATATTTATTTTATGAAATTATTATAGTATATTAAAATATGTTTATTTTATATTAGATCTTTATATTTTTAAGCTATATATTATTTTAGCTCGTATTTTTAAGTTATTTTGTTCTTTTATTTATAGGTATTATTTAGTTATAATAAATAAAAAATAGTTTATAAAAGTTAGCATTTTTTATATTTTAACAATTTAGCTATTTAAAGTTTTTAAATAATTTATCGTTTTTTAATAAATATAAATTATAGAAAAGTAAATAATAAGCTTAAAAATAATTTCACTGTTTTATATTATTATATATTTTTTGTAAATATAACAGATTATTTTATTCCTATATTTTAAAACTATTTTAATAAGAATTAAGCTTAATATTAACTATATACTATGAATATTATATAAAAATAAAGAATAATAGTAGTATTAGTTTTTACTTTATATACTAATTTTACAAGTTTTATTAGTGATTTTTATTTCAGTATTATTATTATTATTTGTTTATAATAATGGAAAATATTTTTAAAAATGTAAAGGTTTTTAATATTAAAACTTTTATTTCTATTTTATACGATGTTTATAGGTATTTTTTTAGTGAGCTTAATATAATTATATAACATTTGCGTTTTTATAACAAATATAACACTTTTTATAGAAATAATTGTCACAGACTACTGGAGCCCCACTGTTAATTGGTGTGGCTTTAGTGGTCTGTGTAGTATGGCTAGTGTGGCTAGTGTGGCCGGTTATGCCACAGTATTCACTGATGGGCTGTTGCAACAGTATTCACTAATAGGCTGTTGCAGCAGTATTCACTAATGGGATACCAGTGAATAAAGGCTGTAGTGAATACCTGCCCCATATATAATTGCCTATATATTTAGGTGCAGTCCTTTGTACCTTAGACTTTCTTTTCCTTTTTCTTTCCTTAAGTAGATTATTCCTTCACAATATACGTATATTGGTGCCTGAACCACACTGCCCTTATTGCATCCATTACAATAATGAACTATATTATTAATTAATTAATAACAAAATATTTTTATTATTATATAATAAATATAATACAAATAGTTATTTATACGTATTAGACTTTATAAATATAGGCAATATTAATATTAAAAATATATAGTTAATATATGTAACGAAAAAAATAAAAATGAAAAAATGCTATAATTATTGATTTTTTAGTCACATAGTTAAAAATTATTTCAAAGTATAAATTATTAATTCAAAGATTTGTAAAGTTTATAATAAAGTTAAATATATTATTAACAGTTATTTTAATAACATTTATATACTTATTTAAAAATATAAAAGAAATGAGAATGTTAGCTATATTGCTAAAAATTAAAAAACAAATATTAAAACTTATTCAATTTATTAAAAAGTTGAATATATTTTAAAAAAATCATTTTTATATATTTAGTGAATATCATAACTAAAATATGTTAATATTTTAAAAGTAAAATAATATTATATTTGAGTTGAAGTCACAAAAGAAAGATTGCTTATAAAGAACTTATAGAGATTATGATAAATATAGTCATTAATAAAATTTGTATTTAAAGCTTTTTATTAAAAGTTTATATTATAAGCCTTTAAGATATATTTAGAAAATAGTGAACTAACCTTTTTTAAAACAAAATAGTAACACAGTATAAAGAACTATACAGCCTTTAAAGCTAAATATTTTAGCTTTATTTTTAAATAAATCCTACTACTAGTTTAGAAACCCTACTATTTAAAAATAGTAATAATTCAAGATCGGTAAAAAGTAAATTATTTTATATGAACGGAGCAGAAATATAGTTTAAAAATATTAATTATTAAGGTTTAGCAAAAAATAAATTATCTTATATTAAGAGAATTAAAGCGTAGTTTCAAAGTAATAATTATTAAAGTTTTATTAAAAGTAATTTATTTATTTTTAGTTAGTAATAAAAATAAAATAAGAGTTTTATTAAAGAAACTTTAATATTTTAGCTCATTAATTGTTTTTTAAAATTATAATAGATTTTAAAAATAGTAGTAGTAGTATTTCTTTTTATTTTATTATTTTTATTTGTAAAACGTAAATAAGCTAGCAAAATAAATATATAAATTAAATATATAAAATAGCTAGCAAACCTATTATTTAGCCTTTTATTATATTTAGTTAAGGATTACTAAATATTAAAATTAAAATTTCATTGACACTTGGTTAAAAGTAATAATATATATATATTCGTTTATAATTCTTTAAAAACTTTAATATTATAAGGTATATTAAATTATGAACTAAAGAGGAGAATTTATAAAAGTTATAAAAAAATGAAAGTTTTAGTATAATATATTTAACTAGTTTATAAAGGAAACCTAGCTTTTTGTAATAGAAAATATAAAAAATATATTAATCAATAATAATTAAATTTTTCTTTTAAATTTAATCTTTAACTTAAAATATAATCTACTTAATGGAAGCTTTAATTTAGCTTAAATATTATATAGAAGTATATAAAATGAAAAAGTAAAAAGTTTAAAACTTTTTATTAAAATAGTGATTTAATAAAAGTTTGAACTATTAATATAAATAACTTAGTCATATAAGTATTTTGAAAAATTAAAACAACGGAATAAATTTATTATTATTTATTTTATTATTTAAATATCAAAATAGTTAAAAATAAATATTTAAATTGAATTTTAAATATAAACGTTTAATTAAATTTGTGTATGAATCAATTATTTATATTTTGAATATTAATAAACCAATTTCATTTATAATCCAATAAAAAAAACTAAGTTTATAGCAGTTTATTTTTAAAACCTAAATAAAATAAATATAAGCTAGTAAAAAAACATTATTATAATAGTACTATTAATTTTTCTTAAATTAATAAAATTAATCATATAAATAAAACATATTATTAATATAAATATAAACTAAATTATTAATATTTTATTTTATCCTTATGCTTAAAAAGAAATACTTGCTAAGCAACTAATATTATTATAAAATTCTTGATATAATTGAATGTATGAAATATTAGCAAAAAATATTTAAACGTATATAGCGTTATTTGTTTAACTTTTTTATGTGTTTCTTATATTACAACTAAAAGCTTTATTAAAACTAAGAACGCTAATATATCAAAAATATAGTTTTCTGTTTAAATTCTATTTTTGGTATCATATATAAAAAAGAAAATAAGTTACAATCATAAATAGCTTGCTTTTTAATATAATTATATAAACAACTTTATTTGTTATAAACTTTTGTTTAAATATATTTAGATAGATTTACTATATAGGTTTGCTTATTTAAAGCTATATTAACTATATTAGCTTTTATAATTTAAATGCTGTTATCGAAAGAAAACTACTAACTAGTTTATATTATAACATTAAGCTTTAAATTAAAATAATTAAAGAGACAAACTATATTAAAATTATTTTTTCTTAGTATAATAAGTTTCTATCTATTTTGTAAATAAAGTATAAAATTAAAGAGTTTATTTTGAAATTAACTAAGCTTTTAATAATAAAAACTATATATTTAAAGTTATAAATAAAAACAAAGCTTTAGTTAAGAAGCGTAGTTAAAGCACTTATATTTTTAAGACTTTATATAAACCATAGTATATTATTAAAGTTGTTATATTATATAATTTCTAAGCTCTTAAGAATAAAACAACGAAAGGGTATAATAACAGCAAAATAATCTATATAGTTTATAATATTTTTAAAGGTACAATTTATAACATTATAAATATGTTATATATAGCTACATAAGGTTAAGCTGTCTTGCTTTATAGCAGTATTATTAATAAAGTTATTTCTTTTTCATAAACTAATAAATATTAAATTCACTACATTTACAAAAGGATTTATTAAAAATATTTTTGTTTCATATATTTTAAGTTAATTTATATTTTTTATAAAAACAAATTATTATAAAGGGTTTTTAAACAATAGTTTAAAGAATAAATTAATAAAACTAGCTATATAACTCTATTAAAAATAAATAACTACTTTAAAGATTTCTATGATGACCAAAAAGGTGCATAGTAATTATAAACTTAAATAATTATATTAACTTCTGTTAATAATTTAATAAAGATTTTTATAAGTTTATTGATATTTAAATTAAATATTAAATATATTAATAGTTTTATATTATTAATATGTTTTATTATTTTTATTTGTTAATAAGCCATTATTATAAACTGTTAAAAATTATATACCGAGTAATATAATATAATATTTTAAGCGTTATTTTATTATATTTTATAATGGTTTTTAATTAGTTAATAGAATTTCTAATGTTACTTGTAAAAAACTTATTAATATTTTAAAAGTAATATTTTGTTATAAAAATATATAAATTTAATATTAAAAATAGGGGTTTTTATTAACTTTTGCTAAATATTATAAGCCTTTTTATTATAAAAATGTTTTTATATTTTTATATTAATATTATTTAAAATTATAACTAAAGCAGTTTATGTGATAAAATAGCAATAAACCCGATAATATTAAAAGTTTTAGTAATAAGCTATAATATACTTAAATCAATAACAAAAATTAAAGGTTGTTTATAAAATAAGTATAAAATAATTAAAATAAAGAAAGAATTTATAATAAATTTATTTAGATTGTTGAAAAATATATCTAGTGTATTAAAATAGCAATACTATAAATTTGTTTAATTTAAAAGTTAAAATAGAATTTTTTTAAGCAGGTTTATAATTAAATATTATATTACAGTTTATTGTAGTATAACTCTAAGTTAAATAGTTAAATAAAATATAAGCTATATTTTCAATAAAGTAAATATTTATTAAAAAGTTAAAATAATATTTGTAATAAAGAATTATAACAGATAGCATTAAAATATATAGCTTATAGTTCGTATATTATAATAATATATATATATATATTATTTCACTTTTTCTCTATAGTATAGTATATGTCCTTATTCTATTTCTAAAAGAAATCCAAAGATATAAACCTAGAAAAGTAGCTCTTTATACGGAGTTAACAGCATATAAAAAGGAAATATAGCAAGCTAAGCTTGTTTCAAATAAAAATATATTAAAATAGCTTTTATTTAAAATATACTTTTAATTTATATAAAAGAACAATTAGAAATCCTACGTTAATAGCATAATATAATAATCATATTTTAGCGTAATATTAATTATATAGTTATGAATTAAATAAATTTCCTTTTTATATTTATTTTATATTATAGTTATTTTACTTTCTTAATATATTTAAATATAATTATATAAATAAATTAATGTATTGCTACTATTCTATAAAAAAAGTTTGTTTAATATGGTAAATTATTATTGAAAATATATTTGTTAAAAATAACTTCTTTATTAATTTTATAAAAACTTGATAGAATAGACTGGGGTGTTATGGTAAAATCAGGATGATGTATTAAGAAAGAAGCAACCACATATTATCTGCTCCGCAGATAATATGTGCACTAGCTTGTGGGTAACCTGACTGTCACGTGACACCCCCTCCGGGGGGTCCCTGGCCGTCTCTGCACCCAGACCCAGACCCCTTGGGGGTCTCTATCAATAGTTTATTAGCTAGCTATTAAAGCACTTTTAGTATTTAAATAATATATAATATAATTTATTATTATATACCGCTATTTCCTTTATTTGCTTTATATAAATATAATATTTCAAATATTTTAATAACATTTTTTCTCATATATATATATTTATAACGACATGGACCTTTAAACTAAACTTCTTTTAATATAAATTTTACTTTAATTAATTTTAAACTATGTAAAAAATAACTTTTTGTGTTTATTATTAATAGTTTTTATAATAAATCATTTATAAACAATTATTAATTTATATTACTATTTGCTTATTTTTGCGCTTTTTATTTAAAAACGTTTTTTTAAATATTTTAAAATCTTCATTTAACAGCTATACCTATATATTATAAATGTATATTATATTACGCTCGTTTTAAATATTTAAGCTATAATAAATTTTTAAAAATGTTTAGTCTTTATAAAGTTTAAAATTATTTTTGATAAATATATATAAAAGGTTATTCTTAAGTTATAATTAAACGTTTCGATTATTTATGTAAAATTAGTTAAGCTATTAATTAACTTATATTACTTAGAGATAGATTCTCTTTTTATAAAATATATAATTAACTGTTCGCTAATTCTGATATTTAGTTAAAACTAGTTTAATTATATTTATTATTCTTCTTTTAATCTATTATCTTTAATGTTTATAATCTTATAAGGTATAGGAATATTAACTATTGTTTTATACCTGTATAAGATAATAGTTTAAAATTCTAAATAATTTAATATATTTTATATATTATATAAATTATATTCTTTGATAATAAATGCTAACTTTTCAACCGGAAAACATTTATAAACTTTTTTTTAAGCTAATATATTTAATCCGGGCAGTTATTTTATATGAATTATATATATTTACATAAATTTAAATATAACTATATTATAAGAGAAAATGACAACTTTTATAAATTACTGTTTTATAAAATATATTAAAATTATTTTTTAAATAAAGAAATTGAAACTATTAATATCACAAAACTATATATTTAAATATATTATAAATATAATATATAGTTATATTATTTTTAATAAAGGATGAAAATTTGCTAGTTAAATTAAATTTAAAAGCTATATAAAAGATTATATTAACTATAATATTTATATTTTTATCTTAGCTTATTTTTAGTAAACAAGATTATATAATATAGTTTATTACGTAATTTTATAATTAAACCTATTATTTATAAACAACATTTTTATATATTTAAAATCTATTTTAATTGTTATTAAATTATACTCTAATTATTTATAAAAAATAATTTTTTTATATAATAGCAAATATTTTAAAAAGCTAGTAAGCTTTTAAGTTAGCTTTTAACGATTTAGCTTTAAATTACGGGTATAAAACTAACGGTAAATTTGTATGATAAAATAATAAGCACATAAATAATATTGCTATATTTATATATCAATATTTGGCTTATTTGAAAGTTTTACTTATTATTCTATAGAATATTATAATCAAATTATATTTTAAATAAAAACTATAATAAATACTTTATTTTTTATAAATATAAAAAACTATTATTTTATAAAATAAAAGCCTACGTATAAACATAAAAGCATTATAAATTTAAATTTTAATTTCAGTTTCTATATAAATATAGCTCAAATTAGGTAAAATTGTTAAGATAGTTAAGCACTTATAGGGCATATAGCACTATAGTACAGTGGCTATCCAGGTTATAGTGGAAGCAGCAGCAGAGTCACACGCTATAATAACTAAAACAGCGCTATAAATATAGGCTGTAAAAGGTAGGGGAAGTAACTGAATATATTAAAGACGATAGTATAGAAGGAAAAGATAGGTACAAAACAGAGGAATTCGTGGGCTTTATATACACCTGTAGCGATCCACTAATTCCTTTTTTTAGCGGTCCGAAATACACGCTATTCGGAGTCCTAATGCGGTATAAATACCGTGAGTTCCGGAGCTACAGGGCTCTCAAACTACACTATTAAAATACGAGAAATATAGTGGACCTTCAGGGTCCTACAGACTTCACACACACCACTTATAGCGTGTATAGTGGATTAGCTGCAGGGCTGCAGGCTCCACACACACCTATTCTAGTGGATTCAGTGTGTTTTCACTAGGGTCCCTACCCTGTAGGGCCCACCCTATACTAGGGTACCCTCCACTCGGATACCCTAATCCAGTATACCCTTGCTTGGCGGCGTAGGGTATCTGCAAAGGTGGCTTGCCACACCGGTGGCAGCCTATAAACCTTGCTGTGCCACGCTTGCAACAGCGTGTGCCACCTGGCCTGGTGGCTGTATAAGCCACCTGTGGCACGCCACACGTGTGTGTGGCTATTTACCCTGTAGATGACTAGAAATCTACCCTTGTAGGGTAGCCCCTATCACCTAAGGTGGCCAGTTGGACCCACTATATTTTAGCACCCTATTTAATTCTTTTTTATTATTGCTGCTGCTCCTACCTGCTACTATTTTTACTATTATTATTGCTTTTACGGCTATTACTAGTGCTAATATTATTATAGTTTTAATATTTAAAATATAAATAAGCTTATAAAAAAAGTTAATATATTTAAGTAACCCTATTTTAATAATTCTTTTGTTTTTTATTTAAAAATAATAAAAAGATCTTGTTAAGTTATTTTAACCGTTTTACGATTTTAACCTAGCTTATACTTACGTTTATACTTTTGCTCGCGTATGCTTCTTAATTTTCGCTTATTCTTATATTTTAAATAGCTATTAATATGCTTATTTTTTTTTTTTTTTTAACCTTCTTATATTAATTATCACTTTAGCTTATAAACTATAATAAAATTTATTTATATAATATATTAGTTATAGATTATTATAAAAGCTATTAATATCTTTTAAAAAGTAGCTCTAGCTATAAAAGTAAAGGTTTAATAATAATTAATTCGTTTTTGTTATTAAAACGTTAAGCACAAATTCTTGTTCTATATTTATCTAGTTTTCTTATTAATAAATACTCTTTTTTTAATATTTAAATAATATTTATAAAATACTTATATATAGTTTTCTGTTTAATTAACAAACTTTATAATATCTTTATTTAGTATGCTATATATTTTTCTAAATCTAACTTTAAGCTATTTCTTTTTATTTTATTCTTTAAATGTTTTTTTTAAAGTTAGCTTATTAAAAATAAATCATTTTACTATAAATACATTTAAAAACTTTAAAAATAATCTCAAACTTTATTTTTTTCTTTTTATTAAAGGTTTTTATAATAACTTTTAGTTTCATTGCTGTTCTATATATTTTATATATTTAAAAAGCGTTAAAACTGTTTTAATTTTTAGTTTTATTATTGCTATTTAAACAGCTTAAACTTTTTTTATTATTTTTATTTTTATATATATATTTACTTTTTTAAATATAAAACTATATTAAGTTTATATATAACATTAGAATATTTATTAAAAGCTTTATATATATATGTTTTAAAAGCTAGTTACCTTTTTAACTATTTGTTGTTTATAACTTTAATCCGCTAAACTTTAAGTTATAATATGTAGTTATAAAAGTACTTTTTTTTTTTAAAAGCATTTTTTTTTATTTATGATAATATTCTTTAAAATATTAAAGTTCTAATTTTTAAAATTTACTTAGTTTTTTTTTAGTAATATTTATATAATTTATAAAAAACTTTCAATAATAATAATTGTATAATATGTTTAAAGTTAAAAGCTATATTAAAGTTTTTAATACTTTTATAAAATATAATATATAATATATTTAAAGTTTTACTATTTTCAATAAGATAAATAATATAGTTTAAAAGTTTTTTATATTTAAAAAATATTATATTTATTGTATATATTTTTAATTATTCTGCAGTTATATACACTAATTTATTAATATATATAATATAATATAATTTATAATTTTAAAGTTGTTTAAGTTGAAATAGTTATTTTAACTTTAATTAAAATAATAAAAAAACTTTTAAATAAAGGTTATATTTTATATAGTTAACTAACTAATATAGTTTAATATATATATTTTTATTGCTATTTTATATAGCTAAAATACTATATAAAGATTAATTTATGAAAATATAGCTTTAAATTTGCTTTATATAAAATTAATAAAACGTTTTAAAACTTTATTTTAATAATAATTCCAAAGCA
Source organism: Xylaria sp. 218_066 (assembly GCA_019843955.1). Taxonomy (NCBI): domain Eukaryota; kingdom Fungi; phylum Ascomycota; class Sordariomycetes; order Xylariales; family Xylariaceae; genus Xylaria; species Xylaria sp. 218_066. Next base: position 35,764 of record JADKYC010000192.1, read on the forward strand.
TAAATATAATTAAAATAATCTTTCAATTATTATAGTATTTCTTTAAATCTTTTATATTAAAATCTTTATTTTTATTTATATAATTAGTTTTATATAACTATTAATAAGTTTTTTATACTTATAAAGTTTATCAAGTTATTTTATAATTTATAAAGTTAATATAAGATTTAATTATATTAATATAGTGCGATATAGGTAGAACAGGTATATTAAATAAAGATAGAGACCTAAGGTCTTTAGCTAAAAACTGCTGACTGATAAGTACAAATACCAATATATATACGGGAAAGCTATACGCACAGACCAACTATATAGCTATATATAGCTATGTTATATATGCCCTTTGTAGGTGTGTATTATATGCCGGCTATAGAAAGAATGTTCGCTATTTTTAGCAGGTCCTATATTTTTTATATTTCTTACTTTTTTTATATTTATTTAAAAATGTTAAAAGTATTAAAAACAATATTAAATAGTTTTGTAAAAATATATATATTAACAAGCCGGTATATTAATGTTAGCAGGGGTTATAGCTATAGAACCAGTTATAGTAATATTTATAATAACAGTGTTAAAGGTAGTAATAGTTAAGTTAATATTAGCAAGGTCTATAATAAATAAGGTTAATAATAGTAAGGCCTACGTAAATAAAATTTTTTATAAACATAGCTTTATTTATATTTTATAATAAAACTTTTAAGTTTAACGTTTTAAATATTTAGTCAATGTTTAAAACGGTTTTAATATTTTTTAATTAGTTTACTGCTATAGCAAAGTTAGCGTTTAAATTTTTATTTATTCTATTTATATCTTTATTTTTTTTTTTCAATTAAGTAGCCAAATCTTTTATATTAATAATTTAGCCCGTAGTTAAAAACAATTTTTATTTTATATACCCTACCTTCTTTTACGTCGAAGTTTCCTTATTTTGCTTTTATAGGTTTAAAAAGTAATATATAACGCCCAAATAAGTTATTGCTTTTAGGGATAAAATGTAGTAGTTAATAAAAATAACTAAATAAATTATAAAGTTGTTAAAAAGGTTTAGTTCGTGAAATAAATTACCAACCTGTTTAAATACCGTTTATAAACTAGATTTCTATTATAAATACTTTTAAAAAAGCTTGCTAAATAAGTAATAGCTTTTATAAAGTTTAAGTTAAACGTAGTTATTAGGATACAATTATAGAAATTTATATTTTATATTATATTATTATTAAGCTATAATATTTACGAAATTTATAATAAAGCAGGCGGTTTTTTATAATTATTTTAAAAAGAATTAAAATTTGTTGAATATTTAAATATTAGTTATATTAGCGTTTATTAAAATATTAAATATATATAATAATTAAAGTTAAAATAATTATTTATAAAAGGTTAAATATATTAATATAAATATATAACGATTAAGGTTTATTATAAAGAAAGTATAATATATATTTAATTTGTGTTAAGTTTATTAAAAGTATAATACTTTAACGTAAATTTAATTATTTAGTTTTTTTATTTAAAAAAGCTGTTAGCTTAAAAGTAGTATATCATAGTTATAAGCAGCTTTATACCGAATATCTTTTATATATTTTGCTAAAAGCTAAATATAAATTTTTTATTATAGTAAGAACTAAATTTTCTTTAAGATATTTTAGTTATATAATAATAGTTGTTTTATTAAAGCTATATCTTATTTTATAACAATATATTTTTTGTTACTAAAAATAAAAAATGTATATTTGTTCAAATAATAACTTACTATTATTATAAAGTTATATATATCGAAATATAATTTCTTTCCGCTTAATTGCTATAGTATACCTATAAACTTAATAAATAATAGTGATAAATAAAATTAATAGCATTAACTTATATAAATAAAAAGTTTTCTAAATAAATAAAGCAAAAACCTTTAACTAATACTTGCTTATTAAATTAATTAAGCTTATAGGCTAAATAATATTTAATAAACTTTTTTTTTACTATATTTTATTAGCAATAATATATAGTTTAAATGTTTATATTATTTTTTATATTTTTTAATAATACTTTTTATTATACGTAAGCTTTAAAGTTTTTTTAATTATTTTATATAATACGTAGAATTATAAAATACTTACACATATATTATAAATTAGTCTATCGGATATTAAGTTAAAAAAATATCTAAGCTTAAAATAAATAATTAAATCGTTATTCTAGTTATATTTAGTTTTTGTATACTTTAAATCTTATATATTTTTTAGAGTTTAAGCATATTTTTTATTTTTTAAATAAGCTTCCTTAAAATTATTTAAAATCATTTTATTTATAACTATTTTAAATAATATTATAAATTATATAAAATTATAGTTATTTTAATTTATATTTAATATAACAGGTTTATTACTTTTTTTTAAGTTATTTTTAATTTTTATTTTATTTAAAATTAATTATAAACAGCTAAATATATTGAATATAAACTTTAAACAGCCCGGTATATAATATATTTATATTTTATATTATAAAAAATAAATTAAATGCTTATTTATATAGTTAGTTATAACACTTTTTAAAATTGTTTATTTAATAATACTTTTAATAGCAGAATGGTTTATTAGTATAATTATAAGCTTATTGTTTAATTAAATTATAGTTTAAACTTTTGTAATAATTTAAAGTAAGCATGCTATTTTACTTTTAAAAAAACTAACGTTTATTTTAGCTTTATTATAATATTTACTAAAGTATATAATAGGTAAAATTTAAATAGAAAAAATAAATATGCCTAATATTTATATATAGTTAAGTTTTCAATAAAATAATATAACTTTAAAGCTTTTTTTTTAAAATGTGTTAATTTAAAAAAACAGTTCTTTATTTAAGTTATAGTAGTATAATATTATTCCGTTATATATAACATTTTAAAATACTTTAAAAGTAGCAATTTCTATTAGTATAAAGTTATAATAAGTATTTTTAATATATATATATATTTTTTTATTTCTTTTATTAATTTTAATATTTTTAAACTTTTGTTCTTTATTTAATAATATAGCTTTTTTTTTTTATAAAAGTTTAACTATTTCAGCATAATAAACAATTAAGATTTTAAAAAAGCTATTAGCGCTTATATATTTTTTTAACGCTTTTAGCTGTTTTAAAATTTTTAACTTATAAAAAGCAGTAATACAGCTTTTTATATTAGTAATTTTTAATATGTTTATTTTAAATTTTAATAAATTAACAAAGGTATAGCTAATTAGAAATTTAGCAAAAAATATAGCAATATTATTTTTTAAAATAGACTAAAAATAGTATATATATATATTATATATTTTTTGGCTATATTAAATAAATAATAATATTATCGATAAAACATCTATAAAACTATTTAAAGTTTTTCAATAAGTTTTTTATAAATTGTTATATTTATAAAAAATTATTATAAAAGCTTATTATTACTGCTTGGTATTTTTTAATACTGTAAATGTTAATTATTATAAATTTATTTTCAAAATTAAAATATACTAAAGGTTAATCGAAAAAAGCTATAGCATTAACAACTATAATATAATACTTGTTTCATAAAATAATATAACTTCTGCTTATAAAAGCAGCAAATAGTTATTTAGAATTACTACATTATTTAAGTTATATAAATCGGCTACTACTTTTTTTTTTTTTTTAATCTTTTTAATTTCTATTTTATTATTAAATATTAATTGCTAAGCAATAAATAATAAGTAAGTAAAAAATATCAGTTTATTAACTTATTTTATTTTATTTCTTTCGTATAAATTATTATAACTTTTATTAAAAATATTTATATTTTTATTACTTAATAAATATAAATATATAAATGTTTAAATATTAAAAAAAGTTTAAAGTTGCTATAGTTAGCTTTTTAAGCTTTTTTATTAATTGCTTTTACGTTATCAAATATTAACCTTTTAAAAATAAATAATGTGAGTTATATACAAAAAGTGTTAGCAATTTTATTTAATATTAATATATTTTTATATAAAATAGATTTTATAGCTATAGCTATAGTTATAAATATTTCTTTAAATTTACTATTTAAATTTAAATATACCTTTATATTATTTAGTATATTAACAAATATATTTATTTTAAATAGGTTAATACTAGCTTTAATACTAACAACTTTAAGTATAATATTTATAAATATAAAGGTTAAAGTTTAGCCGAAATTATTAATTACGCTTATAACCGTAGCTGCTATAAATATAAAGGTTTATATTATTTTTTTTAATAATACTTATATATAGTTTAAAAACTTGTTTTTTTATATTAATCCAATTTTAATACTTTTATTAATAATTATTCTTTTAATTAAATAGTATATTATAAATATAAGTTATACCATTTTTATATTAATTATTACATTTATAGCAGCTAAGCTTAACCTTTTGCGAAAAAATAAAAGTTGCGGTCTATAAGCAGGGCTTTATACATAACTGTTATACAAGCTAATTCTCCATTTTTTAAAGTTACTTTCCTTTTTATTATTATTTTTTTATATACTTATATACTTAGGCTACTCTTTTAAATTTTATTTAAAAGTTGTTTAATACTAGAAAAGTAATTTTGTTTATTTTATAGCATATATTTACTTTGTAAAAAATAAAAAAATCGTTTTTTAAAAATAGGTTAAATAGAAAATTCTTTATAACCTATTTTTTTTTTTAAAACTTTTATATTTTAAGTTTATTTTTAAAGTTTATTTTTTTATAAAAGAACTTAAATTTTGTTCAAAGAAATAGTTCCGTCGTACTTTTAATGCTTTTAATATTATTCTTTTATTTTTTATTAGTATATTTTAAAGTTTTAAAGAAATCTTTATCGATATATATTTTGCTTACTTTTAAGTTAGCGTAAACTTTTAAATTTCTTTTATTATATTAAACTTTAGCTTTAATTCGGAAATAAGTATATTATAAATAGGTGCTTCTTTAACATTAATATTTTATTAAAGTTTATAATTATTGTTAAAATAAAAGTTTTCTATTTCTAAAGTTTTTTAAGTTTTAAAATACAATATTCATAGCTTAAAGTAGTATTTCGTTGTTTAATTACTTTTATACTAGCTTATTTATAATATACTAAATATTGGAAAAAGCAATTATACGATAAGCATAATATTTTATAAAATTTATACGTTTTTTTTTAAGGTTAAAAAATAATATAGGTTTAATCTTTTTAGAAAATATTTACAGTTAATATTTATAGAAATATTTAATTCTATTATTAAATACGTTATACTTATTATAATAATTATAGCATATTAAATTAGAGTTTAACTAATATAAACTTTTAAATATATTTTTATTGTTATTTTTGTTATAAAATATATAATAATTAATGTTAGTTTACGTAAAATAGATACTTTAAGTTTATTTATCCTTATATCTCTAGTTAATAGAACTTTAACGGTCTTTATTATTATAATTATTATATTAGCAGTTTTTACGCTAATAATTATTATATTAGCTGTTATTATATTAGTTATATTTACTATAATTATTATGTTAGTTATAACTTTTGTTATATTAATTATAATTATTATTTTAGTAGGATCGGTTAAAGTTATCTTTATTATAGCTATTTCTTTGTTTATAATTTAAGCAGTAGCTATTACTGTAGTTATTATTGTTCCTATAGTAATTATTATTATAGTAGTTACTATAATTGCGCTAATTATTATTATAATATTATAGTTAATATTACTTAAATAATTATTTATAAAATTTATTATATAAATTTCAATAATATTTCTAGTTATATAGCTTTAGGTTATATATTTACTAGGGTTATATTTTGTTAGGTAAAAAAAATTTAACTAAGTTATTTTTAAAATACCTTATTTTATTTTTTTAACTAATAATATTTCCGGCTAGATCTTATTTGTTGTTTTAACTTTTTTTAATTTATTATATATATTTATTTATAGTTTAATTTTATTAAAATAATATCAAAAACTGTTTAAACTTTAGCTATATATTGTTATAAATGTAAGATATTATTTTACGCTAGTTTATATTATTCTTTTTTATACGTTCTATAATTTAAGCGTATTTAAGTTTTTTTTGAATGTATTATAGGAGTATATATTTATTACAGTAAACGTTGTAGATTATAAGTAAATTTTTTTTTATTCTTTTGTTTTAATGCTAGAATTTAATATAAAACGTTTTTACATTTTTTTCAAAAAAGTGTTTAATTCTTTTTTTTACGTAATCTTATATATATAGTAGTTTTTAATTCGTTATTTTATTAAAGTATAGCTAGGCCTGTTAATAGGGTTTAAAATAAAAACAAAATTTATTGCTTATTAGAGTATTATATTTTTTTATTTTTAAAAAGAAATATAGTATAGTTGTAAAAAAAGGATATATTTATAAAGATAACATTTTTTCGTTCAGTAACTATTCCGATTTCTTTTAAGTTATTATAAAAAACGTTAAAGGTTTTAATGTTTTTATATTTTAGTTTATTATTATTATAAGTTAAGTTAACTTTTGGTTCTATTTTAAATATTATTCTTAATACTACTAGTTTATATAGGTTAAAAAGTATATTTTTTTTATTTTAGCTATAGCGGTAATAATATTTGTTTAAATCGCTATCCGAAAAATTGTATAGGTTATATAGATTATTGTTGTATTAATATTGCTTAATAGTTTTTTAAATTTGTTTATAAATATCCTGGTATTATTAAAGTTATATACTTAAAATAACTAAAATAAAGAAATCGAATAAAGCTGCGTTAAAGTTATAAAGGTTATTTAGCCTATAGGTAGTTATATTTTTTTAATTTATTTTTCGTTAAACAAAACCTTTTAAGAATTGTTTATTATATTTTTTATTTTATACTTTTAAAATATAGTATTTATATTTTTATTCTTTTGCTTTTTCTTTTAGCATAGTTGTTTTAATATTTTCTCTTATTTGTTTTTTTAATTATTATTTATTTTTATAAATTTACAATTTTTTATGTTATCTTTTACGGTTAAAATATTAGTTATTTATTAGTATATAGTTTTATTTTATAATTTCTATTTATTATAAAAATAGTTTATTATATATTAATTAAATTTAAGCCAAATTAATTTTAAGCTTTTAGCGGTTATTATTTTAGCTGTTTTACGTTTTATTGCTATTATTTGTAATTTTAACCGTATTATATGTTTTCAAAATAGTAAGTTTTATAATTAAAATATATTTCCGAGAATATTTAAAATATTTTTTTCCTTTAATATTTCGTTTAGTATTTTTATTATTATAAATATAGTAAAATAGCTAATAGGTTAAAAAGGTTAAAAGAAAAGTAAATAAATTATATTGCTACGCTTGTAAATTTACATATTAAAGTATAAATATAATAATTAATAACGTAATCTATAACGTTTATAAATAGGATATAAAAATATATTGTTAAACTTACTTTTATTATAAATTATATTAATATATACGTTTTAGTAAGCTTATTACATATATTATAATTAGCTAAGATAAATTATATTATTATATATACTTTAATATTAAATTCAGCAAATATACTATATTTAGCTAGTTTAATAAAAAGTTTAGTTTTAACAAAAAGTATAATTGTTGCTAATATTTAACTACTACAAGTTTATACTATTATATATATTTTAACAAACCGGTTGAATATATTATAATTAGCTAAAACAATTATATTACTATATACGCTTTAATGTTCAACTAGTTAAATATGCTATAATTAGCTAGCTTAATAATAATTTAGTTTTAATAAAAATAATATAAAAGAATAAGACAAAAATGTTTAATAAGTATTTGCTTTAATTATAGTAGCCCTTTTTAGCAATATAATAGCGTAATCGATAGTATAATTAATAGCAGCAAATTAGAAAGGTTTAATTATATAAATAATAGATTAATCTGCCGTAAGTAGTATAAACGGTCGCCTACGTTTAAATAGCTAACCGACGCGTTAAATAGTTTTTTTAAATAAAAAGTAATTAATTAACTAGTTTAGTTTAATTTATATAAAAAAACATAAAAAAGTATTATTTAATATAGTACAATATAAGTAAAACAGGTATATCAAAGAAAAATAAAAAGCGAAGGTTTCTAGCTAAAAACTGCTAACTAATAAGAATCTTACAAATATAAATATGTGTGTAGCAAAGCTATATACATAGACTAACTATATAGCTATATGTGGCTATGCTACACGCGCCGTCTATAGGCGCGTATTATATATTTTATGCTTTATTTCTTATTTTATATATATAAAGAATTTAATATTAGCTGCTATTATGTGTAATAAAAATAAAATATATATTTTCTTTTTATAAAAACTATTTTAATTTATTTTTAATCTATTTATATAACTTTATTAAAATAGTTTGTTGATTTAATAGTTTTCTTTAAAATATGCTTTTTAAATTAAGGTTTATTGTAAATATAACATAAACAATATTGAATTTTTTTTTATTTATATTAATACTTATAATTTAATTAATTAATTAAATAAACTTTTTATATTAAAATAATATAACTATTAATACTATAAAATTAAAATACTTTTTTAGCTTATTAGTTATATAACCTTAACCTTTTATTATAAATTTATATAATAGGTTCATAAGTTCTTAAGTTTTATTAATTACTTTTTGCGCGTTTTTTATTAGGTTGAAAAAAGTAATAGTTTAACTTATAGTTTTTCTTTATTATATACTTAGAAAGAAAAACCTTCCTAAACAATGTTAATATTAATAATTGTTATACTATTTTATTTTTAAAATATATATTTGTTTAAGTATTTCTTTTTATAATAAAATTACTTTTTAAGAAAAATATTTAAAAGGAAATTCGGTATAAATACTATATATTTAATAGTGATACTTTATTTATTACCTTTAATGATTTTAAAAGTTTTTATTATTATATTAAGTTCTTTTATTTAAATAAAGCTACTATTTATGTTTATTAAATCCTTTTAGCTTTTTTCAATAAATCTATAACAAAGTTTTTTTAAAATTAAAATTTATTGTTAAAACTTTCTACGTTTAATTTAATATTAAAAATAACATTTCTGTTATATATATTAATATAATATATGCTAAATATATAATATGTATTAATATATTTTATTTTTTATTCAAAAGTAAATTTAGGTTTTTTTAAAATATTTATATTTTTAGCCAATAAATCTAAATTACGTTTTTTAGCTAAAACAATTTTTTAATTATATAGTTTTATTACACTTTGTAAATTATTATTATTTATAGCAGCAGAATAGCTAAAATTGCTAAGTCTAAAGGGATGTTTTTTAAAAAAAGGTTAGTTTATTTTTATAATTATAATTTTTAAATTAGTTTTCACCATAATTTATATTTTAATTTTTGAGCTTTTTATTTTAATTATTGCTTCTTTTTTCTAATTCTTTATAATATAACTTTATTTGCTATAAATATAAGATTTTAAGCTTTTTTCTTTAGTCTAATTTAGCTTATTTCTTTTTTTAAATTTGTTAAATTTATTCTTATTATTTTAATTATTATTACTTTTCCTATTTTTGTTTAAAATATTGGTCGTAAATTTATTTTTGTTTTTTTTCTTATATTCCTTTTTCATATAACCGTAGGAATTGCTATTGAATTTATTAATTAGCTTTTAAAAAGTATACTTTTTTATTATATTAAGTTTATAATAATAGTACATTAACATTAAGTTTTTATTTTAATAGCTGCTATAAATAAAATAATTTATTAACTGGCGGTCATTTTGTTTCCTGAGTAAATGTTAATAAGTAACTTTTTATTATATTTCTAGTTAACTACCCTATTTTATAGGTCTTTTTAATATATATGCTTAGTAGTTTTCTAATTTTTTTTAAATATTCTTAGTATTTATAACTTTTTTAAAAAGTTTTTAATCAGGTTTAAAAAGACTAGTTTATATATATTAATGATATCGTAAGTTAATATACTTTTTTATTTTAAACTAATTAAACTTTTAAAAATATATTTAATTATTTTCTTTATTAAATATAAATTATATTAATAAGTTAGCTAGTTTTATAACTATTTCAAATAGTGTGTTTTATTTAATATAAATTTAAGCTTTTAGTTTTAATAGTTTTTGCTGGGTATATTTATTATTCTTGCTTATATTTATGCAACAAGTTTTATTTTTACTTTTCTTTTATTAAAATTAGTTAACCTTAGATATTAAACTTTAATAATAATAAATTTAATAAATTAAAAAGTTTAATATTAAAACTAGTATTAAAAAGGGTTTTTTTGTTGTTTACTTTTTAGGTTTTTTTGTTGTTTACTTTTTAGGTTTTTTTTAAAAGCTTTTTAAAGGTTTTCTTTTAACGCTAATTTAATTAATATCATACGTTTTAATCATATTTTATTTATTAATTTAATTAATTTTATTTAATTTTATTTATTATTTCTTAAAGATTATTTTAAGATTAATTTTAATATATTATTAAAACTTATAAATAGTAAACTTTATAATACTTAGGTAGTATAATATTTGCTTATTTTTTAACTATATTATAAATTACTTTATATAATAGTTTTAAAAAAAAGTTATTATTATATAATAAGTTATAAGTGGCTGGTGGCTGCCAACCGTAATGGCTAGCTGTGCACGCCCTCCGGGCTGCACTAGCCACAGCAGCAGCCACTGCGGCTGTGCTTGGGCACATAAATAAAACAAGCAGAATCTGCTCCGCAGATTCTGCTCCCTTTTATTTTAGTTCTTTATTTATAGATTTTATATAATATAGTACTTATTGCTAAAGCTCTGTTTTTTTTGAGTGTAAAGTATTATAATTTATAAGTTAACTATCTAAAGCATTAGAACTGCTTTTAAATATTTTTTATAGATTAAACAGAACTATATTAGACGCTATATATTAGCGTAGACATTTGCTACTGTAAGCCTGCTGTATACCCCTGAACCGAACTAAACTAGACTAAACTGAACTAGATTAGATCCTAGCTTCCGCTATAGCAAAAGTAGCTAGAAAAAAAGTCCGCTTTTTATTAAAAAATATAAAAGCTTTAGCTTTTAAACTTAATAAAGCTCTAAAATTTAAAACATAATATAAATTATTATTGTTTATTTATATATATATTTTAAAACCTAGCACTATAACGTTAAATAATAATAATAATAAAAACTTTAATAATTTTGTTAAAGGTATCGAAAAATTTAACTAATAGATTAATAATAAAACATTTATAAAAAAATAATACTATAATAATAATAATAAGCTATATAAAGCTACTAATATATTATTATAAAAACTTATAACACATTACTTAAAAAAAAACAACTTTATATTTTTATTTATACTTTTAACTAATAAAGCTAAAAGCGTAATTTTTAACGTTGTAAAACTAATAAATAAATATAGGTTTTATATATTTTACTAATATTTGAACGCTTTTTAAAAAATATTTAAGCTTAAAGAACTTATGCTATATTTTAGTTATTAATAAATATAAAACCTTTATAAACTTTTTATTCCTATAAATATTTAACGAAATATTATAGTTAAATAAGCTTAATATTTAAATATAAAAAGCTTTAAAAAGATTTTAAACTTAAAAGTATATAATATAAGCTTAAATAATAAAATTAAAACTTTAAAAATAACTATTAAGCAGCTATAAAAGTTAAATAATATAGCAGGTATATTTATTTTTAATTTTATATATATTATATCTAACCTTATATATAATACTTTAAACTGCTTATTTAGCAAATTAAAAAATATAACTATTAAATATAACTATTTTTAAAAATAGCTATATAACTTTAACTAATATATAGTAAATTTAATTTTTTATTATAGTGCTACTTTAAATTTAACATAAACTAAAAGTATTACTTAAAAATCTACTAAAATATATATTTTTATTTTTTATCATAACAAAAGTAAAAATAACGTAAAATTTAAAATATAGCTATAAAAAATAAAAAACTATGTTATTAACAACGTTAACTAATTTTTTAACAATATTTTTATTATAATAAATATTAAATTTTATTTAAAAAGTATAGTTATAAAATATTTATAGCTATATTTAGCTAATACTTACTTTAAAATATTAATAACTTTGTAGCAATTATTAATATATTTATAAAATAACTACTATAACGTTAACACTTTAAAAAAAATAAAAATAAAATACTAAAGATTTATAATATTAAATAACTTTATAAAATTTATTACTTTTAAAATAAAACTTATTTAAACAAAAAACAAAAAAAAAAAAATTTAAAAACAAGCTTTTTATATAATTAAGCAATAAAATTATTTTTAAATATTTTAAACTAAATATAACTTTTAATATTTTTTATAAATATTATACTTAAATAACTTATTATTTTAACTTTAGTAATTAAAAGCGTGCTATAACTTATAAATTAAAAAAAGTAACTAATTTTAACTTTAACGCTATTAATAAAATATATAAACTTATTTTAAAAAAAAAATATTTTAACTATTATTAAGTTAGCTATAGTACTAAAAAATATCTTAATAAAAAAGCTTTATTTATTAACTAAAAAACATAAGTAGCAACTATGTTTACGTTATTTAATTAAAACTTGTTTACTTCTAAAAATAAAAATAAAAATAAATATAAAAGTAAAAAGAATAATATATATTAATAAGCAAAAAACTAACTTTAAGTAGATTAAATTCCCGCCTAAAGAAATTTTTAAAAAAAAGTATAAAGAAAAAAACGGAATTAATAGCTTTTTAAAAAATAAACCTTTTTTATATACTTATACTATAAATAACAATATATTTTCTTTAATTATTTATAATTTTTTTAAAAATATAAAAGCAAACTTATATATAAACATAAATATAAACTTTATAGCAAAAATTATATAATACTTTTATTTATTTATAGTTAACAAATTTTAATTTGTTAGCGTAATAAAATATAATAACATTAATAACTAAAAAATATATTAAACTTTATTAATTATTTTTAAAGTTTATAAAAAAACTTTTTAATAAATATTTATATTGATTTTTAAAATATAAAATAATATTATTTTAAAAAAACAGTAGTTTAAAAAATATAATATTTTATTAAACGTTAAAAAATATATATTAATTTTTTTCTTTGATATACTATTTAGCTATAATATAAACTAATATATAGCTATAAATAAAGCAAACATTTGTTTATAATATTTCTGCTATTAGCATAATATTAATTAGAAAAATTAAAACTTTTAAAAAAAAAGGAAAAAAGAAATAATAGCAATTTGCTACTAAAGTATGCAATAAAAAAAACACTTTTTTTAAAAAAGTAAAGTTTTTGTTAAAAAGTAACCTAGTTAAAAAAAATATTATAAAAATATAATATAACTTTAATAGCTGCCCTCTGCTTATATTTATATATAAGAAAAAAAAAAAAGCTAAACAACAAGCTGTTTAACAAAAATAAAAAAAAAGCATATCTGTTAATTAGCAATTAAATAGCACTAAGCTTTATTATATAAAATATAATAATATAAGTTAATATAAAAAAAAGCTAAATATAAAAATAATTATAGTAAGCGCTATTATTTTTAAAAATATATTATGCTATAACTAGTTTGTTTGCTAAATATAAATAATTAGTATTTATAAAGTTAATAAAATAATTATAAATAGAAAGTTTATAGATTTCTTTAATAAAAAAGCAAAAAATTAAAATAAAAAGCTATAAAAGTTATATTTAAAAAATATTATAACTTTTTATAGACTTT
>JADKYC010000193.1:0-49459 GCA_019843955.1 Xylaria sp. 218_066
TTAACGCCCCCCCCCCCCCCCCCCCGTTCCCCCAAGCGATTGTGCTATGAGATAATTGTATGTCAAGTATTGATAAATGGTTTGAGGTGTTGGAGATCTGTGGGTGTCGATAAGATCTTGGCCCCTCCCCCCACTCTTCAGCTTCAGATCTAAGCACACTAATAAACAGGATGAACTACTCTAATACCTAGCTGACCAACTCGTGAAGCCGTGGTGGCTACTGGTCCTACCTAACCCAGGTAGTATAGACGAGACTGGATAGACAGTACTGGCTATGAAATTTCATTAACGGTATAGTAGAAGACATGACCGAATGCCGAGGGGGACATACCCGATACCGGAGTGGATCGCTGTCTGGTCCTACAGTACCTAACCACATATACTTACTCAGCACCTACCTAGCCTTAATAGGGACGAAGGGAGCGAATGAGATGGTTCATAAACGCATTTTGACTTCTCATGGTTAATTGCTCGACTGAACGATTCTCCATCCGTCCGATACCACTCATTCACAGCTGCGCAAGCTGAGACTTGGCAATGGTTAGCTTGGATGGGTTCTCATGCGACACTCATTTCTTTGTTGAAGATTGTACACTTAACAAACATTTGGAGACGACTAAAAAGTCCTAGCTGACTTAATTAACGACAGACAGACTGTTCATGCAGGATAAAATGACGCGCATGTTTCATCACTAGGTATGATATTGTCATTACTCTCTTTCTTATAACTTTTTTGCCAAAGGATCACTGCTCAGCAGTCACACACCAATAATTTGGTTATCGTCACGTAGAGATGAATAACTTATGAGGATGAAATGTTTGTCCGAAATGACCAAGATCACGCCCGTCATATGATTTTGACCTAATCAAAATTCAAATGCAGCATTCAAACACCGTCGGTCTCGGGAGGGATCTGAAGCAAGATTGGGGGTTCGTGCTCATACGGACTCCGAAGCATTGGCGTCTCAATTGAGGTAGTGATGCACAGAGCCGCATAGGCTACTATATGTACGCCTACCGAGTGGGCACGAGAATTCAAATTTAAATTGAAAAGGGTATACATCCCCCAGCCAATCGAAGGCGAGATAAAGAGTGCGACGTCGTATATATTGTCAATAATAACGATAACCATAAACGATGTTGCATCCAGCCTGCATGTCTTAGACGTTGATGTTACCTCTCTGGATATCATTCTCTCAAGTTCCAGTAATCACTCATCATAGCTAAAAAAAGGGGTCTTTCAAGTAGGTATCGTACATATATAGTATGTATGTACTCACTCACTTATACATATATACGTGGGTGGTGTTGGTCTGTCTTACTATTCCATATGTTGTATACGTACGCTCTTCCTTGGCAGCGGCCGACTGATTGGCTTTGCATCTGCGGATTAGGACTGTCACAATCTCTTGGTAAAGGAAGGTATTTTTGACGATGCATTCAGCGAGGCCCTGGCGCATTCCTCCCAGACGATTTGATTCCAAATCCTCACGTCTTAGCAAGCTTAGTGCACAGCACCAACAGTGAACAATGCAAATCCCCAACCCCTGCCGCTCCTGTCAGATGGCCCTGGCGAGCCTGGAGAGGAACAGGAAACCCGCTTTTGGCGTTCCCCCACAGCACCCTGAATACACCTGAACGCCTATACTGGCAGGTTCTGTTCCAGCCCTAGCGTGCCTGCTTAGTATACTATATGTATGTATGTATGTAGGAGTATACACTATCTCAAGTAACCGTTACAGCTGTCTGAGTCAGTAGTGAGGCAGGCTGTATAGAAGCATTCCAGTCATTCCAGTACAGTATACATGGTTTGTTTGTTTTACACAGCCCACTTGGGCCAAGTCTCCATCCGGCTGCCGTTCCCTCGCCCCAACGCTAGCATCTCTAATGCCATCCCATTGCGGACTATCACCACGATCCCTTCCATTTTCTCTCTTCTATGTAAGTACGTGCTTACTTAGACAGTATTGTACCACCTCTGCGCACACCCGGCTCGTGACGATGCCTTCTTGTTCTCCTCTCCGTAGCCCAACACAGTTGTAGACAGTGGCATGGCACGGTCACGGTAGCGTAGCATAACGTCCAAGCAAAGCAAAGCAGAGCAAAGCACGGGATCGCATATCGCATCGCATAGCGCATAGCATTCGTCTGTGGGGCTGCTCGGAATCGAAACCACCATCATCGACACGTCAAACACCAAGGCAACCCGGCGCTTGTTCTGCCGACCCATCCGTTGTGAGCGTCGCCGGTCCCTGTCGCCGATCAAGAAGCCACAGAAACACGGCCTGGCAGATCGCTCGCTTCCTGACATTTTGCCGGGGCACCGTCGCACTCCCCTTGAATCTTAGATCCAGATGCGACAGGCTGTCCCTTGACATCCGTTCGTTCGTTCGCTTTCAGACCTTCCAGATAGACACGCCGAGGCCCAAAGCAGCTCCAAATCACCACTCACCATTCGAACCGCACGCCTTCTGCGCCTCGCGACCCGCGGCTGCAGCTGCGTCTGCATTCTGCATCCGGCCTCGCCGCTTGCGGTTGTCTTCTCTCGTTCTGCCTGTGCCTAGATATATTCTCGCCCGGGGAAGTCGAGCAAGTTCCTCCAACGCCGGCGCAGTCGTGTAAACGTTCGACGACGACGGGTTAAGAATGGCAGTCACCGCCCCGACCACCCTTCCTGTGAAGGCGTGGTTCGCCTATGTCATTACATTCCTCGCCTCCCTTGTGTCTGCTCAAGATGCCTCTATCAATCCTCAGGATCTCACGGATTACTTCGCGCAGTGGAAAATGACATTGGTGATCGAAACCGACGCGAATGCGCCGTACGGATCACAGTTTGATGTCGTGCCGCTGACAATCGAGGCTGGATTCCAGCAACCCGAGGCGTCCAAGGTAGGTGTCTGTTTTCTTCGCGTGTCACATCCCAATTCTTGACTCACTCATGCCTTGTCGAACTGTGGCTCATAATATACCACCAGCTACCCGATATCAACGGCGACCTCGTCATACTTGACTACAGTAATTTCACTCGAATAAACTACACAGACAAGGTCGTTTTCCTCTCTTGCGACCCAAGCACGACTGGTACCGACTCCAACTTGATCACGCCCGATCGCATGCTAAATACGATCATGAACAATTCTGAGTCGCCAAATGCCATTCTACTCTACAGCACGGCCAAGCCGATCTGCTTTCTTGGAGGCTCGCACCTGGCATACACCCGTGTTTGGACAATGACAAGCCAAGACGATGCCATCAAAGTTCGCGGCGTCCTTGCGGCAACCAGTACAGATCCAACTGTAGCCTCCATCACGCCCAGTGCAAAAGCTGTTGACAGCCAGCAGCCCCAGACCGGCAATACTTCAGCTATTGCCATGAGTATTTTGTACAGCATTACGGGGCTCATCACCCTACTCTTTTTGCTCATCATTGCCACTGGGGCCGTACGAGCACATCGCAACCCTGAGCGATATGGCCCTCGAGCGGGTGTTAACGGCAGACCACGCCGGAGTCGTGCGAGAGGCCTTGCTATGGCTATGCTCGAGACCTTGCCCATTGTCAAATTCGGCGAAAATGATGAAAGGAAGCCTGACGAGGAGACGGCGCTCGAGAATACTTCGAGAACTCCGTCGCAGCCACAGGATGGTTCGCAAGGAGTAGTCGAAAGCACAACACACAACGATGCGACGCCTGAGTCATCTTTAGAGGTGGCTAATAACAATACTTCGCAGGATGGACTAGAGATCGTGCCTGCTGCGGCAGGTGCTGCACCAGACAAAGCGAAGACAGAGCCCAAACCCGAAGAAGAAAATCCTGGCTGCTCAATATGCACAGAGGACTTTACAGTGGGCGAAGATGTGCGAGTCTTGCCTTGCAACCATAAATTCCACCCGGCTTGCGTAGACCCCTGGCTAGTCAATGTCTCCGGCACGTGCCCCCTGTGGTAAGTTTTCATTTATACTTCCCCCTTACCTATTATGCATAAAGCTAAAATCAACACCTATAGTCGTCTTGACTTGCGACCACCGGAGGATATTGAACGCGAAGAGAACGAAGAGGCCGCTGCGGCACAGAATGCCACTACCACTACGCCAGCCGATGGCCATCTAGCCCCTCCAGCTGAGACGGATCAGGTAGCTGCAGGTGAGACAACACGTAGACGACGCCGATCACGATTGTTGGACTGGAACAGACTCCGCAATGCCTCGGTAGACGAGCGTCTTCAGGCCCTGCGCCAGTTGAGACAGTCGCAGCAGGGTTCGGACCCAGCATCTGGCGGTACGGACGACGAACGTCGCCATTCCAGATTGACGGATCGACTCCGAGAGAGGCTCCATATCCGGAGCGAGTCGCGAAGCAATGCTACGACTCCGACTCCGACTCCAGCTCCGGCCCCGCAACCGGAACCAGCGCTTCCAACTATTTCAACTGTACAACACTAAGCTCATCTTCTCAAGTGTAGTGCATCTTCTATGGGATGTGCAGAAATTTGGTGCATACGAATTCACGAGGAAGACGACGGGACTGCAAGATTGAACTCGAGTTGCCTTTACGAGGTTGTTTGGCGTTGCGGGCTAATCTGGTAATGGACGGAAGTGGTTGTTAGTCATGAACTGCATGCATTATTGGGCGTTGGGGCGTATCATCGACTTGTCTTGTCATTACGCGATCGCAGGACGGGTTAGGAGTTTTGGACGATCTCTATTAACTTTGTGGGACGAGGTCGCGATACCATTTTTGAAAGGTACATTGCATGATATTAAAAGACAGACTGGCAGGCTCAACTTAGCTGTAACATAACATTGATGGAACACGAATGTAAATACACTTTATGATTACTTGATTTCATGTTCCAAGTTGAATGAATAATGATTTGTCGAAGTTAGTCCAAGCTAGATGTCTTAACCACTTGGTTTATATGAGCACGTCTAAAATGGTGTTAGTACGGGGTGAGTCTGGTCCCATCCTCTCAACTTTAATACAACGACGATGAGCAACGATGTAACGCTGATGAAAGTGGCCGTAAGATTCGTTGTCGCAGCTTATACTTAAGCTTAAAAGGGCCCGAATGCGTATTCTCGCTGAACCTTATTGGCCATGCGGGTTAGGCTTATGTATAATAAGCATATTTACAAGGTTATTTTTCCCATTTTAGCCTGACATCTTGTTGTTGGTTCTTGGGGCGCCATGTAACCCCTTTTCCACTTTGGAGTGATGGAGCGATGGGATTACACGCGCTTTGGGTTGGGGGTTAGTTCTCACTCATGTATTATTTTGGAAATCCCGCCTCCTCCTTTTTCTTCATAGCTGATAGTGGTAATCCACCAGGCAATCGAAGGATACAACACATAAGTAAATATGGAAGTGCTTACATTATGTTATACCATGTCGCTGTGAGCTTCATCGCTTTTGTGGATGCTGCTTCGATTCATATTCTTATACTATACCTTCGTATATGTGTGCGATACAAGGGCAAATATGGTATCTAGCTGGTGCTGTACTGAAAAACTCTTAGGAGTTAAAAATCTAACTTGTTTTATATACAGAAGGCTGCTATAGGATTTACCTTGGTGACTTCGCTAGAATTTCTAATGTCATCTACAAGTATGTACAAGTACCGAGGTAATGACTAAGCTGTGTGCTCGGTAATATTTAATCATCATCAACTCGAGTTATTATGTCTATTCCCCGACAGCCCGTTCATATCGAAACCGCTCATTTCGCCTCTTCTACACTCGAAACATGGGCTGTTCTCATGTTCATCTACCTAATTTTTACATAGCTATAAAAAGTTCATAAGTTCCCATCTTACCTTAAATCTATATACCCATGGCCCGCCGACCTCCTAATATAACCAACCATACTCGCTTAGCACCCAATAAATCGAGCCACACGCTTATATCCACGTAACCCAACCACGCAACATCACACGATTACAGAACCTCGGCCCCTTTTCCTATCTTATTGGAAAACCTGCGTCACATCAAGCTAATATACAAACACGTATCAATCATACAGTATTTCTCACTAATGCAAAAAGCTTCAAAACACCGAACTGTCCCGACCACGTGGAGTTAAGGTTAGATTACGGACGAACTAGTCCAGAACCTCGGGCCCAACCTCATTTCTTTCTCTGCCGTAATCCCTACTAGTTACCGAGTTGCAATTTAGAATAGTCTAGACCGTAGAGCTTAAGCCTTACGTCGGTATTTACCAGTACCGTGGAACATCTAGTAATAGCTATATTCTTGTGGGTCACATTAAAAGCTTTATCACACAAGACTAGTAAGTTAAATGGTCAAGACTCGCAAGCCTTTAATTTCCTTATATTTCATGGCTCGTAAATCTATCCTTCCGTGCCTCCAATGGGAAAATCCACCGTTCCCTTTCCGCCCAAGCCTTGGTATTTTGTCCTGAAACACAAGATGATTGTCGGGTTATAGTACCCGAACCACTAAGGCAGCGGTGAACAAGTTTCGCACGAAAGCGGTTTCCAATCATATAAAAATTATGTACAAACGAAGTAAAAGTGGTGGTTGATGACAACATTTTCCAGTCCAAATCAGTTCCTCCTAGATGGCAGTACAAGAAGAGAAGATGATGTTTACATGTACCCAAAGGGGGCCGCTTAAAGACCGGCATAAATCTTTCCGTAGGAGGTGAGCGTGGTGGGCGAAGCGAAGAGGTCGCCCACGCTGGCCATGAAGTAAGAGTACTTCTCAACGAAGGAGTACTCGGAGGTCTCGAGTTTACTGACGATGGTGGTCATGAAGTCATCGATGCTACCACTTTCAGCAGCGAACTCCGTTACCCACACGGGCTTACCGTCGCAGGCTGTGTTGACGTCCTTGAGGTGGCTAAGGAACAGCTCGGCGCCGTCCGCGCCGCCAGGACCATACCAATGGGCGGCACAGAAGTCAAACTTGCACTGGCCGTTGCAAGCAGAGAAGAACTGCTTCAGCCAATCAATACCCTGGTTTGCGTTCTCACTGCTAGAAATGGCTGGGGTACTGATGCGAGCTTGTCCGGCGTATGGGTTCATCCACTGGATGTGGCCAGAGGCAGCGTCCTGGGGAGACATGTTGGCTTGGCTAGCAATGTCGGGCTCGTTGAAGCTCAGCAGGGCATCAGCACCCTTAGAAATGGCATCCTTCGCGAATCCATCCCAACCATTAGAATGATCCGGAGCAGGAGACCAAAGCATGGGGTAGTAGGTAACTCCCTGGGGCAGATTGCCAGAAGTGGAGCCCCAGTTGTAAGCCCAGGATGCTTGTCCGCCTAGGCTGAGGAATTCTTGAACTAGGCTTGCGTCGTTGTAAGCGAGACCACGCTTGCCGGCGCTGCTAACGGGTGTAGAGGTGGGAGCAGCAGATGTTGTGGTAGGAACGGTGGTGGTGGTGGTGGGTTGTTGCGCCACAGATGTAACCTCGGTGGGAGTGGTGACAGGAGGAATAACCGTCGTAGTGGGCTTCACGGCGGTAACCATGGTAGTCGGGATCACAGTCGGGACGGCAACCGATGAGCTTGATGGGCTTGTTTCAGCGATAACCACGGGTGTGGAGCTATCCGCTGTGGTAGCGGGAGCACTGGACGATTGCTTCGAGTGGCTGTGATGAGGTCGGTATACCTTGGTCGTGGTAGTAACGCTAGGTACAACAGTCGGCTCCTGACCCTCGGTGACGGTGACAGTCACATAGTTGGTTTCAACGACAGTCTCGGTAGCAGCCCAAACAACCTCCCGCTTGTCGGCGTGCACATGCTGATGGCCATGGACAGCAGCAGTAACCTCCTTGACGGCAGCAGCAGCGCAAAGCGCCAACAGACTTGTCTTGGAATACATGGTAAATAAGAGTGATCTTGAACCGTAGTTGATGTTAATCGTTGTCGTTGTCGTTGTTGGAGTCTAGGTGTTTAGACGATGAGCTGATATACAGTGAGTGACTTTTTGTTTTGTTTTTTTCTCTTTGGTCTTTCCTGAAGATAATGAATGTCGCGGTGCCAGCAGTTCGCAAGTGAAGGAATGGTTGAGGTCCGAAGGTATCTCTGTGGTTTACGCTCTGCGTATCGAGATGACAACGTAGACAAGGAAAAGCAAATTGCACAGTCTGTCAAAGACCTGGGGAGCAGTATGCGTCGACGAGGAAATTGGCAAGGCTTTCTTTATTGGCCGTCTATGTTTTTTGTCAAATCGAACGGGAATCGTGGAACAACGCAGCAGAATAAGCACAAAGAAGGCAAATGGACGTCGAGTCTGGCGACCTGGAGAAAGGAACGTGGGTGGAAGAAACCGAAGACTTGTATCACGGTGAGGAATCGAAAGAAGAAGGGAACGCAAGTACGACGCTGGAGGTCAGCTACATATATATGTACATATAAGCAGAAAAAAGAACAAAGAGGGAGGAGACCAAGGTTTGTCCGTTGTAAGTGGTCGTGCTGGGGTTGTGTTGTGTTGGGTCGGGTAGTGGTCTGGTACCTTTGAGCGGGTATTGTGTGGAGCGGCTACGGTCGATCTGACGATACGGATGAGGGCGAATTGGGGCCGAAAATAGGTACATCAGGTACCTAGGTACACTAACACTACCTGACCTACCTAAGTACCCACAAGAGCGGAAGCGCCTCCTGCAGGTAAGGCACAGTACCGTACACAACAGCGCCAGGGGAATGGTCACCTAGGAGGTAGCGTAATGTCTACGCTACACTACAGCTCTTAGCGGTCGAACGACCTCTATTTGGCATCTGACTAGCGCCAGCCACAGGGGCACTCACAGGGCGGGTCAGGGGCACGATAGCGTCCGATGAAAGTCCCGCTAAGAAAAAAGCCATCATTGATCGGGCCCAAGTGGCTGGATGCAAAGCTCGCAAAAGCACACCACACCAAAAGAAAAAAAAAGAAGCAAGCTTCGCGAATCCTTGTTGGCTGGCGTTCCGAAGCTTATCAACCAAGACCTTACAGGAAATCTTTTCATGATATATGATATATGATATATGATAGATTATTATCATTAATATTATGTTTTGTGTCAGGTTCTGCTGGGGCATGCAAGGCATGTTGGCTTGTTAGCCTGTTAGGGCGGATCAATGGGATCAGAGTTGGGATCCTGATAGGATCTTTCTCCACCCACCTGCTCGGAATAGAATCAAGTTTCGAGACTCTTCTCTCTCTCCAGCATAACTATCCACAATACCGACATGGGGGAGAGATCTCGACCATCCGACCATCAATCAACACCCTAAACGCGTAATAATCAGCGTTTACCTGCCTTTTGTCTACAGAGCCTCAAAAAGACGTGCACACAACTGCTCCGATGCCATCGATAGGAAAACAAAAGAATAAGGGGTAGCAATCTTAGTCATAAGCCCTAGATGGTGATAGTGGTGATAGCGGCGAGCGGTGATGATGATGATGACGACGTCGCACACGCCGTCCGTCCGGAGTACACGCACGTACCTACGTGGCGGAAGACACATCTTCTCGGGTCAGCACTGTGGTTCTGTTCTGGTCTTGGTCTCTTTCGAGTGGCGGCGCATCGCTCCCCAGCTATCTTGCCGCTGTTCTTGGCCAATCAGTGACTTATAGTCCCACCCGTACCTGATTCTCACGCCCAACCTTATCCTGGATGACCGGTTCGTATGCAGGTACACGAGAGCTTTTAGCTTTCCCTGCAAGGAACATGCGGACAGGGACATGAAACGGACAAATCAGCCGAACCCGGTGGAGATGTCAGCAAGAACAGGGCCAGCCCTCTCACCACTAAGTACACATGTGCGACAATGGAATAATAAAAGACGCTGTCTCTTCCCTTTACTCCAAGCATGGCTTGCACGCTTCCCAGCCATTGACTCGCAAATTTTTGCGATGTGGCCAGCTAAAGAAATTGAAGTACCAAAATTCTGAGGTTAGTCAGATCTTGAGTGCTCGAAGTAAGGTAATGCTGTACTTATAACTGTGCTTCATCCTAACAAGCAGAAGACAACAATTTGTCTTCCTATGCAGTTCAGTACGAGTTTACTCTTTGCATGTCTGCCAACAGGGAAAAGCTCTGGGCACAACCACCGCTGAACTGGAAACAATCAATAACGCCACACAGCCTACATACATAGTACATAATCATCGTAATCCACTTAGCCGTGGAGTTGTAATGGCTTGAATAGCTGTTTCAACTTACGCAATCGAACCGACGCCGGTATTTGATTCGACCCACGACGGCGCAGGCATTAGTTTACCTACATGTGGACGTGGGCCACGTAAACAGTGGCCAGCTTACCGGCGCTAGACTCTCAGCCAATGGTCTGGGCCTGAGATCCCCTCCGGTGTAAGCACTTCGGCGCCAGCCTAAGCAGCAGACAGGATCTTGTCCCCATGGATGTACCCGAAAACCGGGAGCTACAAGAAGTAAAAAGCTTGGCTGCGTCCTGAGTCAGTCCTTGAGGAGTGACAGGACGCACCGTTAAATTCTTATAATCGGTGGTGAAACGGGAGCGAGATTGTCTCCGCTCATCATGGTAGGTCCTGGTGATAGCTTGGAGCCACGGGTACTGCCACTGGTGCGCCGCTCCGGGATCTGATATCGGTCATATCGTCAAAACACTCCTTTTTATTATGAACAAACTACTACTTCGGAATCACGTCTCTCAAGATACGGTTATTGGTTGACAACTTTTGCGCCCTACACGTTGATCGTCGACTTCACTCTTCGTTGAGGTCAGTCCTGGAAATTCGAATAGTGCTATACTCCTAGTGTAGGACTTCCACGCCCTCCGTTCCTAGATGTAGGACTTAAAAGAACTAGCAAACATTCTTTACCTATATAGGGTGTTACTGACTCGTAGTATTGAGCATCATTACCCCTTTATACAGTGAGTAACACATCCTACATACATGCCGAATGCTATGGTGTTTGAGTTGCACCGCATTGTCCTCGATATCCCTGTACCGGTCACCCGACGGCTCCTTGCGTGAACCACATGGTCGCTTAGAGTTTCTCCTCTTGAATTTCACTGCAACCTTGCGAGAATATGTGTATGCATTTAAGCATGCAAGGAATCACCCAATGGGAACAAGTATTTTCAAAATCTGCAATGAACCAACCACCTGACGGCTTCCTCCGAGAACATATTGGTGGAACTGGTGCGATGTACGACATTAGCCCCCTCAACAGGGAGAAGCAACGATGCTTTGGTCGACATATAAAAGATTTTGACAGACAGAAAAAGACGATATGATTGGACGATAGGAGTCTATTGGTTGAGGTTTCCGACATCAAACTAAAGCATTACTGCTTTTCCGCAGCTCAAAGAGAATAAGGAGGGCTTCCTGTCACACCTTGCGTAACGGGCCTTTGGGATTCCGACTTGATCAGCTCAAGAACGTGAGTTATTGAATTCGGTGCAATTTCTTCGAATACCACAGCATTATTATGAAGTACCACGAGACTTATTGCTCATAACAGCACAAGACTATTCTGACCAGTCGGATATACTTCGGGCTGGAATTTGAGCAGTGACAGGCTTACTGTTTCTCTTTTTAGGTGACGAGCTTCTTTCGCCGGACGAATCCGACTTATCAATTCATTAGCTAACCACGCACGGTTCTAGGACTCGCACGCTTTTGGATGCGCTGCGCAACTCGTCATAGAAACGAAGGGTTCAATTGATGGCATACATTGGTTCGGGTTGTGGCCCGGTCTTTAAAGGTGCTAATTAAGTGTGGCGGGTTGCGAATTGTACGTAATGGGGAGTCATATGCTAGCTCTCTGCATTACCGCTAACCCGCCATCTACCCTCCTCGTCCATTCAGCAATGGACGGTATCTGCCTTCGAGTGAGCCTTGCAAGGACATTGTCGGTGACGAATAGAGGTCCTTGTCGTGTGAGACATCTCTCGAACCTCGCCATCTGACTCATAAAGAGGAAGGTTGCAATATTGCCTAGACTAAATACCGGGGTGTCGGCGCAGGGTGACGATGGTGTTGATGACGATCATTCATGGCAACAAACGACAGAGTTCAGCCCAGTCTTGACGGAAGCTCGGCGAGCCAATGACAACTTATGTATTCAGCCCTAGATGTGCTCATTACATACTCATTCGGGAGCACTGCCCCAGCTAGACACGTGATTGACTAAGTGCTTGATATTGCTTGGCACCTCGACGGCCCATTCCTTCTAGAAGCTTATTATCTAAGAGACCGCTTGGAATCTTTTAGGATTCACTTCGCGGAAGAGACTCTTCCTAGGTCTCTTTACCTTTAGTAGACTTGCTTGAAACCAATTTACTCTCTATCAAAGGACGGAATGGAGCCCATAGATTTCAACCAATCTACAAGCCTGCCCCTCCTGACGTTAGGTAGCAACAACGCCGAATTCGACTATGCAGCTTATCTACAAGACGAAGACCTCGATTACCTCGGGGATACTGGCTCCTCAGGGTCGGCATCAATAATGAATGATGTTGCCTCTGCTAGTGTTTCTCCGCCTACCTCTGCGGCCTTTAAGGGCAAATCGAACCAGAAACCGAGATTAGAGCGGTGTGTATAGAAACTCCCCTCCCTGACCCCTTACTCTCCTCAATTCGTACGATTCAGCAAGGTCTATAATGTGAGACTCGGAGCTCTCGACTAACGTGTGTTCCTATGCACGCAGGAAAGGTCACACGAAGAGCCGTCGTGGGTGTTACAACTGCAAGAGACGGAGAATCAAGGTACTCCTTTTGCACTGCATGCATTTCGTGTTGGCATCACTAAGACTAGTCTAACAGTGTCAAGAAACTCGGCCGTCGTGTGGTCACTGCACCAAGACAGGTCTCAAGTGCGAATATCCTCTCGTTCCCCAGATCATTCATCAAGTGAGTTTTGTAGGTGAAGAGCGCAATCCCGCCACACTAACGGCTCGATAGCCACAACATCAAATTCCCCTCTTCAGCCTTCAAGATATGCGCTTCTTTCAACATTTCCTCTTAACCTGCACTCCACACCAGCCATTGGGAAATGATTCGATCTGGACACACGAGGTGCCGTGTCTGTCACAAAACGTAGGTTATCTTAGTCTAGGGCGTCCGAAATACTAATAAGCAGTATAGTACGAGTATCTTAGTATGTAATTAGTAACTCCCTGACACCCCTCTCTTGGTTATACTTGGATAGTTGACCTAACGAGAGTGTCTCTTGGATGGCAGCCATCAAGCAGAGCCAAGTAGATCGAAGAGCGTTGACTGACTAGACTGATGATTAGTGCATGCTATCCTAGGCCTTGCGGCTTCCGATTTAATGATACAAGAACCGAATCTCGTTACCTTTGCGATGGCCCACCGATTGAAAGCGATCAAAGCCATCAAGAAAGCCCTAACTGGCGTCCCCAAAATGAACACATTCGAGGAAGGGAACGCACTACTTGCAACGTGTTACGCCCTCACTTTCCAATCAGTCATGCTCGACGACGGCATGGCGGAGTTCATGACATTTTGTCGAGGAATTGTCATTGTCGCGATTCAGATGTACTGCAAAGGCGCCAAGTTTATCTTTTCCAACTTTCTCGGCGAAGATCACGTAGTCAACTTACAGCCCTTGATAGAAACTGTTCCCCTGATCCAGAAAGGCTGGACCGACATAGCCGTGGCTAGTATTGCTGATCTCGAACTGCTCTGTAAACAGCAGGTTGAAATTGAATACCACCAGCTCATCACTAACATAGCAAATGCACTCTATACCTCGTCATTTCTGGGTGAGTCCCTACATAAATCACTACGGGCCTTGAACCACATCTGACCGCCTCGCTAGCATACCAACTGCTCTGTAAACACTAGTAAGCATGATGCATTTTGTTACACGTTCACAGGCTTCGCTCTTGCAGTACAGGGGCTACATATAGGTCGACTAGGAAAATCGACATTAATCGGAACTTTTATGCTGACCATGTGTTAGTGGCTGGTGGATGCAAATCCCGCACGAGAATTTCCAAAGTCTGATCAATGGCGAGAACCAGGTGTGCTTGCTGCTTGCTTCACACTGGATCGCCCTGAAGCAGATCATGGCCACCATCACCGCAGTCGAGCACTCGCAGCGGCCGCAGCAGCCGAACCGAAAGGACGGCGAGATGGATATCGGAATGGTCAGGTGGCTCAAGCATATCAACAGACACATCGACATGGATCACCTGCAATACAACCAGTGGCCTCTCTGGGTTGAGGCGCAGTTGGATATAAACCTGGGTTACTTCGGCAAGGAACTGCATTGAGACACATTCTACGTATAATTGCATGCTCGCAGACTCGGATGTTCGGAAGCATTCTGTCCACTTACTATTGATACCATATTGACTTCACCCCTAATAGTCTATCTGGGTGTCGACCTAATCTTAAAATAATCAGAGGCAATCATCGTTCACAATCAAATCTTCCTAGCCAGCCAGATAGGTGACCATCTACAATCTCATAGGTAGCTCAGGGGACACCGGTATGCCAATCCAACATGTTGTTGCAGCTGCAACCGCAACAATGCTGCGTATCACTCAACCATGAGTCAACGCGGCAAGCAGCTCTTTGCGATAACGAACTCCCGAACCCTAATATAGGAGCCAGTTATGCTTACCAAATACGGCTCGCCGACTACACCGCCACGTTGGCGCGAAATGCGCTCCTATAGTATGGTGTAAGAGGTGACAAGGGAGGCTGGCTCTCATGCACCTCGCTTTCATCGTATTTCGCGCGCGCTAGGCAGACAAATTTAGCGTACCAAGAACAGACAAGCCCTGGCCCAACTAGTCAAGTAATCGCATGCCGATCGGGCACACAAGCGACGCCCTGTCTCGGCGATCAAGTGTGATAAGGCTGATTCCTAGCTCGCCTTCATCCCGTCCAATCGGCAACGAATCATTATGTTATCGGATTGGCTCAACCACGAGTGTTAGATAGATGGATAAATTGTCAAGCCACTGCCCGCGCCTCTTCGAGTTACGTTTTCTGAACCGGCTCTCTTCTTCCCGTCGTGTTTGGGCGTTCGCTGCTCACGTCCCGTATTGGGGAGACTTCGTGGCTTAGGGTCTACGATGGCGTCATAGTAGATATAGGTAGAGGAGAGGCTAAGTATATAGACGAACGTAAACCCCACGATAGGTGTATGGTGGTTTACTATCAAGACAAGAGACAAATATTTGCAGAAGTGATAACACCTTGACAACTAACAACTTCAGACCATATAGAGGTTTTACCTCTATTATCGTCACATCCATCTACAAGTGCCTCCAACAACCCAGCAAGGCAGTCAAAATGACATCAACAGCACCGCCCTATCACCTCACCAGCCCATCAGAAGCATCTCTAAGAGCACCTACGTTACCCCCCTACACCGAGCACGCAAGCGTAAACCCAGGGGATGGAGATATCGAGCTAGCAAGCCTATCACCATCAACGTCCACCTCATCAAACGCTGCTCCTCCACCAGTGGCAGCAGAGCCATCATCATCATCATCCTCCCCATCGATATTCATACCGAAAAAGCAACTCCAGATCCAAACCCCAGGCAAAAACCTGATCTCCCTCCCAACACCCCAGCGTCCAGATCCGATTCCAATCTTCACACTAACCGCCGAAGGCCACCTCGAGCGACCCCTATACCTCTCCATACGGCCCGACGCCCGCTCAGGCTCCTGCTTCCTAACACACGGCGACGACGAATCCCAAACACCACTAAGCACAACAACATACCGCTTCGGGCCCGGACGACCACCCGTCGTCGTACTAGGAGATCCAGCACAAGATCCCCCCATAGCGAAAGAAGCAACAGAAGAAAAAAGTTTCTCAATCCTCGACCGCAACCTCTTCTCGCGCGCCGTACACTTCCAAGTCCCCGAACTCGGATCCTTCGGGTGGCGCTACGCGAACTCAAAAGAGCGCGCCAGCGCCAGCGCCAGCGCAGACAGCTTACTCGTCTGCGAGGTATACCTACCAGAAACCACGACATCGCCACATCAAAAGACGAGTATAAGCGCGCGTCTAGGGCTGAAGAAACAAGACGAAGAAAAGGGCATCCCGCACCGCATCGCGCAGCTCGTTCGCAGCTCGACGTACCGCACCCCCGGCACGACGCGCGCGTCGGCGGGGAATGGGGGGCGTCTCATGCTTGATCTCGGCGTCTTTGATGAGAAGCGGCGCGAGCGCGTCGAGTGGCTGGTCGTTACTACTGCCGTTACGATGCTGAAGCGCGAGGTCGATAGGAGGCGCACGCAGCAGATTGCTGCTATTGGGGCGGCTGCGAGTTAATTATGAAGAATATATGAAGTTTTAACGCGTAAGGTATGGGTCAGAGCTAGGTGATTGGTTTTGTGTTCGGATACCTGGCTTTATTTTCTTCGCTCCTATGTACGCGGTAGATATTATTGAAATTGTACATCCGATTCGCGTAGTATTAGGTTTCATTTAATTGGTAGCTTAATCTTATCGTGCTCCCTTTTTAGTATCTTGTGAACAAGTAGAGGCTGTGACAAGTAGAGTGATAAACGGGTCATCATCCTTAGACAACACTCCAGAAGCAAATTGTTAAGATATAATTGTGGAAGCCGATCAAATGGGTATATTTTGGCAGAAAAACTAGTCTCTTTTCGCAAACCTTGCCAGGGCTGGTCCGAGGTCGGCTTCCTTCTCCTTTTTCTGTTGCTCCCGCTGTTGTTGTTGCTCTTTCCAGATCTCGTCGACCTTGAGTCTCTTTTCGTCGATAATGTTCTTTGCCCGCTGTTTTCTGAGATACCTCCGAAGCGCGCTGTTCTTGCCACGTGCCTTTTTCCTGATCTCCGTTTCCACGTCCACCGGCTTAGCGTCAAGATCCCTTTCAGCTTGTCGCTGCTCCTCGGAACGCAGGTCGAGATTTCCAATAAAGGTGGGATCGAGAGCAATCATCTCGGGCTGCAGCTTGTTGAGGAGTGATCTGACTTCACTGTCTTGCCTCTCCTTAACTGTCTCGAAAGGATTGACTTCTGTTACGTCCAAATTAGGCTCTCCTGCACCTGGAACAATGATAGAACTATGAAAAGTCAGCGATGCTTCAAGAATTTGGCTCTTTTCTCCATCTTTGATCACATACCTGAACCCTTCGTCATGGCCAATGCCCAAGACATCTTCTAAGGGGCACCACTTCACTCTTTCGACTCTTCGGCCCTCACCTCCCCATGTCAGATACGGGCTCTGCACCTTGGTTTGCTCAGCTGCGTGCTTCGTAAACAAACCCTGCCACATGGTCGTATGCGTTCCCCAGCCGACGGCAGTAATACCACGGTCTGATATCGCAACTGAAGAAGCCGGCTGCCTCGTGAAGTATTCGTTTACTACACGGAACTGACGTATATCCCAGACAGCCATTTTACAATCCTGGCCAGTAGAAACCATATATCGTCCCTCTGTTTCAGTAAGCATCTGAGATCCGGAGTTATGAACAAATAGACATACTAGGAGAGCATTAGTATACAGGAAAAGGCTGACATCGATAATAAACTCACCCTCGATCGATAGACATAGATCGCACTGGGCCTTTGTGTGCTAATAATTTAACAAGTGGGCCATTTGATGAGGAACAACTAGGACTCCAGAGTTGAATCTGGCCATTATTGTGTCCGGAGAAACAGACCGCATTATAAGGATTTTGCGCCAAAGAAGCTGGAGGCCCTAGCTTAGTTGCAACCTCGCTCACCAACTGGCCCGTTGAAACATCCTGGTATTTTAGATGACCACTGGCCCCCTACAATGTAGTCAGTGAATATGAATACCACAGATCGCCTGGATTACGTACAAGTGTGACTAATAGGAAATGGTACTATCGAAGGTATTAGTGAGCGTTTCGACAATAAGACTTTCACGGGGGGGTTGGACTTGACTTACTGGTAGAAATTCAAGATGTGAGACTTCGCGATGTTGATTTAAGCAATGCAGCTCAACACCAGCGCCATCGTAAATATAGACGTTCTTTTTCTGAGCCACTGCCATATACTAAACGAATCCGAGTCAGCCACAATTGGAACAGTTTACCATGACGAACACCAGAACGGTGGGCAATTACCTGATTTGTGTGCAACCAACGAACATCTCGGACTATTTCGTTGACTTGGAACTCGCAATTTAACTTTCCCTGTCGCCAGTCCATCGAGGCAACTATGCTCATACCATCAGTATTTCTGTCCTAGGCTCGTATTCAAGATATGCGCGTACTGTGTCCTTTTCTCCCTCCTAGAAGCAGATCCCGGCCATTCCTGCTATAGTCGAAGACGTAAGGACCGAGTTCGTTTAGGGTCAGGTCGAATCGCTTCTGTGCCGTCGCAATAGCTACACTATCTTGTATTTCGTCCTGTCTGACCCTGTAGGTGCGTTCTAATTCGGTTTCCGGCTCGAGGTAACCCGATGTCCCCTCCAGCAAAATCTCTGCATCTTTCGCTTTGAGGGCAGCCTCCTTGTACTTGGACTCGAGGGCTTGCAGGTTCCTGCGCAGTTTCTTATCCTTTATCGTTTTCGTGTTGACTCTTCTTCCCCGGCCATAATCCCTTTGCGCCTCTTTTTCGCGTCGACGCTTCTCTCGTTCGTGTTTCGGTATAAGACTCGTCCGCGCATCATCTACGACGCGAGCGCCGTTATTGGTCTCCATAACCGCGATTCGGCGGATGAACAAGCTGAGGTGGTTGAATGTATGTTATATTAAAGTAGCTTGAGCCTCTAAAAACGGGGACTGTAAGCAGCCGCCGTCGTATAACATAAAGTCGCAAGCAATTGGCAGGATAGCGCGAATGTTGAAATCAGATGCAGAAGCTGGGAAAGGCGTCGGTTTCCTATCGTCCAGAAATTTTGGTGGAGCTGCAGGGGTTCCAATAGCGCCCCACCACGATAAGCTGTACTAAGTAATTATAGGATACACTGCAGCATACCTAGTGGAATGCATCGCCCACACAAAAAACCGTGCCCCTCTATCGGTAATCGATATAATCGATATATCCTGTAGCCCCTCCAATATTTTTATCATTTACAAGTAAACGGCCTAAGCCACCGACTTGCGCATAATAGCATCTTCAAGGTGTTCATCATAAATAATTATCGCCGGCGACTACATACACGAACAGAGCTTCCAATCTGGCTTCGCTACCATTCAGATTTAAAGCTGGTGGCGACGGCAAGATGCCCTCGGCCACACATTCCCATCGGCCAACCACCAAAGTTGTGCACAAGGCCTTTAAATCCAAGAAGGCAACCAAAGGCTCACTCCGTGACCAAGCCAAAGGTAGTACTTTGACGGGTTGCGCCACTTTCCAGAAACTATGTACTGATATCATTCATTCTACAGGCAAGGTCCCCAACGAAAGACGAAAGACACCTCATCAGCAAATCATGTCCAAGATCGATCGGCGGAACCGGGCCAAACAGCTCCAGATTGCAAAGCACAAAGAACACCAGAAGGAGGCCTCTATATTCTTAGGCCGCGATGGCGCCCCCAGGATCGTTGCCGTTATCCCCCTATGCGCTGACGGCGAAGCGCTCGCCGCCATTCGGAGTCTCAATGCCAGTCTCGACATCGAATGCGACGTTTCCGCCTCCACATTCAGAGTTCCTGTCGACCGCTTCAAGCAGAGGCTTCAGTACATACCCGTCAGCAATAGGGATCTGTCAGTCTGCATGGATGCGGCACGAGTGGCCGACTACATCGTTTTCGTCCTATCTGCCGAAACTGAGGTCGACCCCCTGGGAGAGCTCATTATTCGAAGCATCGAAAATCAGGGCATGTCGACCCTATTCACTGTTGTCCAGAATCTCGACAAGGTGGAACCCGCGAAAGCAAGGCCCGACGTCGTTAAGTCTCTGGCCTCTTTCATGACACACTTTCACCCGGGCCAGGACAAGATATACAGTCTCGACTCTAGGCAAGAATGCTCCAACTTGATGAGGTCGCTTTGTAGTACCACGCCAAAAGGAATCAACTGGAGAGATCAGAGGCCGTGGATGCTGGTAGACAATGTACGGTGGTCCTCCAACGAGACGGAATCCACCGTTCTGACGGGAGTCGTCCGTGGAAAAGGCCTAAAAGCCGATCGATTAGTACATGTGAGAGAATGGGGAACCTTCCAAATCGAGAAGATTACAGCTGCTCCGATCCCAACGAAAAGGCGGAAAGAGGAGGGCATGGCAGTTGACGATACGGAAGAACAGGTGCTAGAGATTCCCGACCAAGAGCGGGATGATCTTGATGAGCTTGCCCCTGAAGAGGCTGCTATGGATGATATCGACGGGGATGACATGATGGAACCTGGGGCGCCGAGTGTCAAAAAGGGTGTCTTGCTAGACGATCATCATTACTTCTCAGAAGAGGAGCCCGAGAAATATGAGGCTCCTAAGAAATTACCAAAAGGAACATCTGCATACCAAGCGAATTGGATATTGGATGATGTCTCTGACTCCGAATCAGAGTTTGACGAAGACATGCAGGATGCACAGGATGAGGCAGTGCCAGCCCGACCGGAGGATGGTGTGGAAGGTCTCGCTGGCCGTGAACCCACCGAAGCTGCTATGTCTGAGTATCCTCAATCCGTAGCTTTTGCGGATCTGAACGAAGATGAAGATGCACAGCAACTTGCTGCGTACCGAAATCGGAAACGCGATGAAGCAGAGGAAGATAAGGAGTTCCCAGACGAGATCGAGTTACATCCTCATGTGCTCGCTCGCGAAAGGTTAGCCAAATATAGAGGTCTCAAAAGTCTGCGCACGAGCCCTTGGAACAAAGAAGAAGACCGACCTTACCAACCCGAAGAATGGTCGAGACTACTACAAATCTCAGACTACCAATCGTCAAGGAATCGCGTGCTTCGCGAGGCTTTAGTCGGCGGCGTAGCCCCTGGAACCCGAGTTCATGTTTACCTAAAAGGTGTACCCGCGGACCTACAGAAGACCTTTAACCCCTCGCAGCCAGTCACCCTCTTCGGCCTTCTTAGACATGAGAACAAGAAGACGGTAGTCAATTTCGATATTACACACAAAGATGATTATGAAAAATCAATCAAAGCAAAGGAGGAGCTTATTGTTCAGTGTGGTCCTCGGAGATTCGTCATCAACCCGCTATTCTCTAGCAGCGGAAATACCGAAAATGACGTGCACAAGTACTACCGCTTCCTCCACCCAGGAGATGCCGCGGTCGCGACATTCATGGGACCAGTCACTTGGGGCTCAGTCCCGGCGCTGTTTTTCAAGCGCGTGACACCGGAACAGGGCGAAGAAGGCGCCACTCTTCCTCTACAGCTTGTCGCAACAGGCACTTCTCGTGCGCCAACAACTAACAGAGTGATTGCCAAGCGTGCCATTTTGACCGGCCATCCTTACCATATTCACAAGAAGGTCGTTACTGTTCGATACATGTTCTTCAACCGTGAGGACGTCGATTGGTTCAAGGCTCTTCCGCTCTGGACGAGGAGGGGCAGGAGTGGCTATATCAAGGAAACTTTGGGTACGCATGGTTATTTCAAGGCTAACTTTGACGGCGGAATCAACCCTCAGGATTCAGTCGGTGTTAGTCTATATAAACGCATGTGGCCACGAAGTGCCACGCCGTTTACAGGGCCGTTATTAGAAGAAGGAGCTATCACTAGACACAGTGATGCGATGGATGAGGATGTCCAATAGAAAATCACTAGACTTGGTGTTGATGGTATATAAGCTGATGAGTCACGAATGATAAAATGGCAAATAGCCAACGATATATTTCATGCTTATATTTATGTTTTTAGGTTGGGTGGTTATACTAGTATTACAATGTCTCTTCCATAGTGTATAGATGAGAGTTCGTATGCAATCCGGCGCCCAACATGAAGCCTGTCAATCTCCTTCGCCATGGTAGACATGGCATTCATACCAGAACCCCCTTATTCACACCTACCTACTTTTGAAAAAAGCGACCAATTTAGCGAGCAGAAGCCAGCTCAACCCAACGCCTCGAGGCCCTCCGTTGGCTTCGGACCGCCTCTACTCCTCGCAACCTCCTCGGCGCCACTCGCCTTCCACGCACTCAGAATGAGATTCACAATATGATTGACACCGACATCCTTCTTGACCTGCGCAAAGACCGTCGGCCCGCCCTCCCTCATCTTACGCGCATCACGCTCCATAACCCCCAAATCAGCGCCCACGGCCTCCGCGAGATCCGTCTTATTAACCACGAGCAGATCACTCTGCGTGATGCCCGGGCCGCCTTTCCGGGGCACTTTATCACCCCCGCTGACGTCGATGACGTAGATGATGAAGTCCGCGAGCTCGCGACTGTAGTTGGCAGCAAGGTTATCACCCCCGGATTCTATGAGGAGGAGATCGGGGGAGAACTCCGTGTGTAGATCTTCGAGCGCGGCCAGGTTTGCGGATATGTCCTCGCGCACCGCGGCGTGCGGACACCCTCCCGTCTCGATTGCGCGGATCCGCTCCGCCGGAAGTGCCCGGTGGCGCGTGAGGAACTCTGCGTCTTCGCGGGTGAAGATGTCGTTTGTTACGGCTGCTAATCCGTATTTGCTCCGCAGGGCGAGGCAGAGGGCCAGCATTAGGGCTGTTTTGCCTGAGCCCACGGGACTGGGGGATGTTAGTTTGCTTTCTTCTGATAGGTGTTTGTATAGGGTTGGTGAAAGGGATGTATTGTATATATGTGTATATAATAAAGCAGATATATAGATGAGTAATCTGATCCTGAGATCGGTATAATAGCACAAGGACCGCTGTGTTTACTCTCACTTCGTGTACTCCAATAAACAGACGGATGAACAACCTACCCTCCGATGCCGATTGTGAATGCCCGCTCGTGCCAGTCCCGGCCTTCGACGATGGGCATCTCCCGGCCCAGGAAGCTGCCGGGTCCGTCGAGGATCTCATGCGAGTGGCCGTGGTCGGCGGCCGAGATGCCGTCGTGAGAATGCGAGTGGCTCACGCCGTCGTGGGAGTGGGACATGGTGTATATATATATCCGCAGAGGCGTTTCCTACTTATATGATGTTGTTACACGTATCTGGTTCTGATTGTTGGCATGTGTCAAAGCTATGCGACTGTGACTAAGAGAATGCCTTCTTGGTATATTATGCGCTTGGTGTTGTTGAGATGAGGGGCACTTTATGGCTTGAGATGTGGGGCTCCTTCACCCCTCATCTCAAGCTTCAGTAGGTTATTGATACATCTCTACTGTATCTCTTCCACTTTATATATAGTTTAGTCTAGCTTTCTATGCTCTTTAGACATGCCCGAAGCACTAGATATAAAGAACCATTTTGCAACTACAGTTGGCTTCCTTCGAAGAAGACGTTGAGGATAGAAAAGGGGTGGAAGGGTTAAACGCCTAAGATCCTACCTGTGTCCAACCACCGAATGGACATGTAACCAACCCACTGACGACCACCGAATTGTATAGAATGGTGGATTATTAACATCACCTTATACATCTCGATTGGTCTAGTGGTCAGGATACCTGCTTGTCATTCTACAGTTCGCAGGTGGCCGGGGTTCGATTCCCCGATCGAGAGAGAATCTTTCTTTTTTTAAGTGTTTTGGCTTAATGTGAAGAAGTTTGACCTAAGATAAGAGTCTTGAAACTGCGAGCATTGGATTGGAATCCTCAATTCTTTTATTTACTAAGAAACACGCCAGGCACGATCCAGAGAGAGAGGTATTCTCCTGCATGCGACCCAACAGCTGCCACACATCTCAATAATTGCGTCAATAGTCGCATCAATCCATGCTGAGCTGCCAATAGTCACGCCTAGATAGGTAAGTAAGCGGTAGGTAAGTGAGGTAGTGTTGCGACGTTGGATTCGGTTCGCTGCTCTCGAATTAAAGAAGTATTGTTTATCTATCGGCGGCGCGTATTTACACTCTTGAAAGTGCGTGTGAGCCTCAAATGCGAATCATTGCGAGGCAGTCAGTCAGGTACTCATTTTGATGGTCTTCTCTTTATAGTCGACAGCTGACACTGGTAGTTATTACCGGCCGCGATATCTAGACCGGCCGCTCCCCGAAGTGAGGCTAGAGTCATGATCCTCGGGTAAGCAGAGCAATATCAATGTGTTTTACCTGTAAGATTGACTTGACCGCCTTGTGCCGACCTCAGCTTGCCTGACATCCGTGCTTCCCGGCAAGCGGCATGGTTTTCCGCTCCTATATGGAGGAGAGGAAACCTCAAGGTGTTTACGATCATCGATAATCTTAGACGGCACTTACAGCTTCAGCCGAGGAGCCTACAACATCGAGTGCCTAGGCCCGCGCCTTCGTCGCTCCCAGCGCCCTGGGTATAGATTGTAGTGTCGTATTATATCCTTCCTTGTTTGCAGTAAATAAGTGCGGTTTTATACACAACGATACACATAATGACAACCAGGGATTGTCCCAGTAACGGCGATTGAACCGGAAATCCCTGTAGTCTATGGTAGGAAAACGATTAGAACTATTACACACTCATAAGGTACAAACGTAGTGTAGAAATATAGTATCGTTTAGGCAAGTTCATGCGGTGTTTAACTATTGATATTTCTCATTATAACGAAGCCGTATGCACGAGTCTCCGGTCGTGCTGTTTGCCTAGTCTCGTTCGATGTTGAGCTTAGATTATTACATTCGTGCGTATCGACCGGGAGAGAAGAGCTGCCTCCGTCAGGCCTGGACCACTACGAACGATAAATTCAAAACGGGATTCTTATCTAGGTACCTGGCCAGTTTACGTGTACACGCTGTGTTATGAATATCAAGTCAATGGCGAATAGCTGAAGGATACATTCTTGGCTGCAGTGGGCAGCCAGCCTACCGTTATATTGCTGTTCGCTTCGCGCTCTGACAAAATTATGCTGCTCATCCCAGTAATTAACGGCTTCACTTATCCACTGCCCTGAAGCCGGCTCCTCCTCTCCCTTGCTTCGAACTCCCGCACGCCTGGTCTAGTTGACGGAAGCATCCGCCGCCATCTGTCACAATATGCAATCAGCCTTGTTGTACCACCTCAGCGCTTCCAAAAAAGTCGCGTGTTTCGTACACTAGCCGATACCGGGGTGTTATGATCATCGATGTCTGCAAGATCATGCTCAAGGAGGGTAAGGGCCTAGAGTTTTGAACATTTCACCGGCCCCTGCTTTTGCAGCAGAAGTGGCTTGCTTGGCCTCACGGTCGATTTGCTACACCGGCAGAACCGAGGGAGGATTATACGCACAAGAAACTTTTGCAGCGTTACAATCTGCTATGCATCTATCGCTAATAAACGTTGGAAAGAACACGCTACCTGAGCCACATCGTCTTACAGGCTGGTAGTCAAGACGTGCTTTGAGTCAGTGGCGCCTGCGGCTGGGGCCAGCCCTGACAGATTTTGTGAATTTCAAGTCACGGCAACGCCAATAACCGTATGGGGTATTTTGAACGAACGGTTGCATCCGGCTTAAAGCCCAGCGTCTACACGAGGCGAGGATGTGAGAATATCAGTATCAATTCGTGAAATACCCTAGACCCTAGCTATATTGAGATCGAAAAGCAATGATACGGAAAGGTCTCGATCAAGGACATCTCCCACCCTCCTCATGCTGCCAAGGGTCTAAGCGCACTATTTAGCACCCGTTAAACGTGCCTATTATCTTGTTCTTTTCGTCCGGTCATTTGCCAGTCATAACTATAGGGCCTCTGCACAGGGCGCGAATCTCGTGAACATTTTAAAATTCAGGATTGCCAGACCATTCATTCAGTGTGTCACAGTGGCACATATGCATGCAGTTTAGTCTGATCATCATGAAGTTTGTGCCGCATTTTCCGGTTTTTATGGCAGCAAAACAGTACCGAAACTTGCTTTTATTTGCCCACGACAGAGCCCACGAGAAAGACATTTATACCAGGCCCACATCGAACATGCATAGTACTGAATTCAATCCGATTAGCTAGACCATCTACCCTATATTTACCGCAGTGTACAGTAATCAGTCCTAGATAGCAACACGGACCTCTGTTCAAAGTGTAAAAGCGTCAAGGAGAGAGGGAATTATACGTGCCATCTAATATGAATATAGGCAGATAGACATATTGTGGAGATGGGCGGATCACTGCATGTCGACCTAACACAACATAGAGTACCCAGGGGATAAACATGAGAGAAGAAGCAAACGGCCTATTTATGATTTATGTATCTCAACAGAAGCGAGACGGTTAAACAGCGTTTGCAAAGTCACACAGCACGGGAAAGTGGCTACACGACATGGTGAACTATAGAAGAGAAGTGTTATTCCAGTGGGCGAATGCTGGGCGAGGGTAAGGGTGTGAGGGTGGGAAACACGAGATGAGCTGATGGTTTTGGCGTGCAACCCGGCGGCATGTGAATTAGGTGAATTAGGTACGACGAACGAAAAAAGCCTGTTTGTGTTCCCTCCAAGCCCTCCCTCCTCTTCCCCCTGGGGAAATACCCTCGTGCAGTCAGCCACTAAGACAGGAACAGGAACAGAAACCCTGCTTGCCGCTGCAGGAAAAATGCAGGTGTCCTTAACTCTCCACGCGCATACTTAGTACACACTACCAATTGGGTTCTACTGTACGCTATCTCCCATGAATGACACTAATCGTGATGCCGTAGTGTCAGTGCTATGGCGTATGCAGTAAGGTTGAGGGCGACATGATGGCTGGTGCTCGACGAGAATATGGTTAGTCTGGCCAGAAGCCTCTTAGTCAACCGCGAATTGAATTCAACTCAACATTCCGCAGCCATCTCAACGCCACCACCGTAATCACGCACGCGCAATAGCCAGCCTTCAAGTAAACTATTCCGAAATCTAGATAGCTTCTTTTCCTCTACTCCATCATAAGATACACACTCGGTCTATATAAGGAAATGAGGAGAACAAGCGTACTATGTACAGCTCGGTGTACAAGGACAAGGCCATCAGGACAGACACATTTTTATGGAAAGGTACCAGATCTTGTACAGTATAAAGTTGTGGCCGGCTTAGTATCAAACGTCCGGAAACTTCCCTAAATACCCCTCTCTCGGGGAAAACGCAGCAAGGAAAGTCTCTTGGCTCTTGTGTTCCTGAGCACTGTCTTGACTGTCATTCTGCCTCTTGACCGACTCCATGAAATAAGTACCCCGCTGCCGATTGTGAGGGAGAAAAATTGGATCTCCGAAGGTGGAAAAGACCCTGGGAAGGACTTCCAGATATCGTTTAGCCGAATTACTAGTTAGCAGTGGGGGAAGCAGGGGGTTGCAGCAAATGCGAGCCGAACCCAGCCAATGAATTGCGCCGCTGGTAACGGCGTCTTTCTTTCTTATGTCAAGTGACCACTCTCCCGCTTTGGAATCTGGGGCCAGGTGAACACCTGTCTCGGAGAATACGACCTGTATCATTCCTTAAAGCAGTGTAGCCGTCATCAAATATCACGGGAAAATAAAGCGTAGTGCTTAGCTCGGTGGACATCAGACGACCTCTCCGGCCCAAAAGTGTGTGGCCTGAATAAGAACCCGTCGTGAGATTTCAAGTAATTAAGGTTGCCGAGGAGGCTTAACGCTTTTTCGTTGCAGTAGCCTCGAATCTTAAGCTACAGCTGGTTAATTTCCCAGGGATATCGGGGTCACTTATAACACCCTGCTCGGTCCGTTTGTGTTCTAGATATTACTGATACCTGCTTCAATCTATAATCTCGTCCCCTTGGGGTTCAACCTCACCCTTGTATATATTCCAACGACGAGACTTGCTTGCACTCGGGTCTTCCCACCTTGGTCTCTTGCAGGGCAGTTTTGTATCTGTAACAAAGCCTACATTCTACTAGAATCTTGTCGAGACGCCTTTGTTTTAGCCACACCCGCAAGGCCTCCACTTGGATCTAGCTTGACGGCACTTGTGCAGTGATAAGAAAGCGGCATCGTGCCGGTTAAGGCTAGCCAGCCAACGCGTGCCAACCAGCTGTGATGTGACATGGGATATCTGCATACCGTACTCCAACTACCTGCTGCAGTTACTTCCGGAACACGCCAGTCAAGAGAGGAAAAAGGCAACCAAGATTTCCACAACCCCTACGACCTTGACTACGGCCCTGGTTCGTGTCTGCCGCCAAGCCTATCGTCGGCTATCAACCACTTTCGTCAATTGCCTTTCTATATTAGTTGAGAGAACTCCACCTTCGCCTAGGGGTCTGTTTTGACCGCACTCCCACCAGCTCTGAGATAGATCTCCTGTGGTAGTATGAAGGTTGCCATGGCCTACTCCAGCGAGATGTCTCTGTCGATGCCGCCGATATTGAAGGGCACAGGATCCAGAATGGACGGGGCCAAACAACAGTATAGAAAACAACAACGGCCGCATCCCAAGTCCCAGCCTTTCGATCCTGAAGATCTGCGTCGGAGGTTGTACGTGGTGATAGCCGAGCGAGAGGCGCAGAATGAGAAGCGGCAACGACAACGGGTCGATGCCATGCCCGCGAAGTGGGCACAGGTGGAAAGGGAGCGAGATATACAGCACTTGTACATCGAAAGCTTAGCATCGAAGAATGCGACATGGCCGGCGCCAGATATGACGGCACCTACTCGACGGCCAGGGCCCCAACCGAAACTCAGATCACAGTCCTCTCTGCACAACAAGTTGCGGTGCAGGACGTCCTTTCTGGGCTCGTCCGAGCCGGCTCACGCTGATGCCGACACGGACAAGTCCCCGACCACCTACCGACACATCCCAGAGCAAGCGGCCGCCCAGTTCAGCCGCACGACGACCTCGGCCGGCATGCAGAGCGACAAGTCGCTGGTGCACAGCCTCTCCAAGGCGGCGCTCCGCTTCTACGTGGAGGGGGCCTCGTCCGCAGACCGCCAGGCGATCGAGTCGAGCATCACACCAGGCAAGCAGCGGAGCATATTACAGCGCACGCGCGCCCAGCAAGACCGGCAGCACGGGCGGAACCAGTTCCAGGGGCCCCAGATGGTGAAGGACGAGAGCATGCCGTGGCGGAGGCCGAGCAAATCCAGCTCCGTGCCCGCGGAAACGACGATAATAGAAGAAGGGGGGATATCCGCGCTCGCGGATCTGCATCTACACACATATCGCGACCAGGGCTCGGGCGAGGACCACCCGTTGTCCAACGAGGACGCGCTAGTCGACGCCACCACGGCGAACGAGCACCGCGTCGACTGGTCGCAGAGCGACGAGCTGCTGCCGCACGAGAAGAGAGGCGCGAAGCTGCCTCCGCTGCTGCGGAAGACGGGGTCGATCCTGGCGCTCAAGGGCAAGCTGGGACATCTGAGGAGGAACAGTACCGATAAAGAGAACAATAAGCTCAGGATCGTGACGATACAGGAGGACTGCGACGAGCAGGCCGAGGCCGAGGCGGATGATGGGTCGACGCCCATGAGCCCGAATTCCGGGAGCAGTAGGTCGGGGCGGCCGGGCATTTGGGGACGGCTGAAACGACGTTAGACCCGCATATAGAAATGGGAGGGACGGGAGGTTAATCATAATTCAATACCATTTCCAAACGTAAACTGTATTTTCCTCATCTGAGTGGTTGACGTGTCTTCTCACTCGCCCTTCCTCGCTGTAACATGACATGTTACAATCGTGGCACCCACGCTCTCAGGTGTTTCATCGCTCGCTTGGTGGCTGGTTTCAAGCAAGTTCTGGAAGACGGTCGGGGAAATGTCTGTTCAGATCCACATGCTGTTGAATTCAGTAGCATCCAGCGGGACGGTGGCGTAGCGGTGAGGCCGTCGGGTTCGTTTCCGTGTCCGGTCCGCATGTGATGTAGCGGTATTCGCCGTGCCCATTTCCAACAATCGCCGGTCTTGAAACAATATAGCCCAGCCCAACCTGCAGCAGGAAGTGATAACATGTTGTCACCCGTATGATTTCGAAGAAGCCGTCAGCATTGTCCCGAGTCAACCACCGCCATCATCGTCGTCGTCACTGCTACGACCAAGCGATCCTGTCGTCTTATAGTGCAACACAACACGGAAATCTGATGGGAACTCTCACGGCGTCCATGGAAGCGTAAAGATAAATGCAGATTGATCAATACTGTATTCTCTTTATCGAGTGCAGAAGCGCAACCCGAGTTTTAGAGCTTACTCAGTATATCTATCAGCAACACCACCATCACCCATCCTCGCTCGCCAGGAGCAAATAGTTTCATGTCGTCTCGAAACTCGGATCCTGCATGCACAAGAGAACGAGACGCTCGGCTAACTTATGGCCACTTCGACTTGCGACATTCGTACAGATAAGCTGGCATGCCGCCCCAAAAGCGGTGAAAGAGCTTATCATATGTTGGCGAAGGTGAGATGCCTCCCAAGAGTCGACTATGCGACGCGAGATATTGTCAACACAAAATTAGCCCGTTGGAGGCTGCGCATTGGCCGTCCGTCATCTCGTTCGCTGCGCCCGGCTGTACTGAGACAATATGGGGTGGCGTAAATTGAAATCCCGTCTCATATCCGGTCCACAGCTGTCGGGATCATAAGGCAGAAACCTCGTTGTTTTCGTTTTCGTTCATGAAGCCCAGGAGTAATATTCTAAGCTCATATTTCTCATTTAGCATCAAGGGATGAAGAAATCGTATAAACACACATAGTGCCGCGTCTCCTTCTGATCAAAGCACAAGATTTGAGCGGATTCGATATCTTTCCTCGACAGAATCCAGATGTTCGGTATGGTTTCAAAGTATGATTGATCTAGATTCCTGTAATTGTATGGGTGTCGTCAGCATATCAGATATACGTGTTGAAACATCTCACGTAAGGCGTATGCATCAGCCCACCTACCGTATCGCTTACTTGGAGTTTAGGACTTTGTCTCCTGATGAATAGGACCTTGCATATACATCTCGCGGTAATAGATATGTTCAGAATTGGTGACGTCGTAGTTGCGTTTCACGGCCGGGAATAAGCCTAGGATGGTAATTAGGAGATTGAAAGGCATGCAAATTGGTTTTTCTGACACGAATGGGACAGCAGTGTGAAAGG
This sequence comes from Xylaria sp. 218_066, assembly GCA_019843955.1. Classification (NCBI taxonomy): domain Eukaryota; kingdom Fungi; phylum Ascomycota; class Sordariomycetes; order Xylariales; family Xylariaceae; genus Xylaria; species Xylaria sp. 218_066. The sequence goes on from JADKYC010000193.1 coordinate 30,935, forward strand.
TGCAAAGAAGCAGGTTATCAAAAGCGAGAAAACGAGCGCTTGAGACAGAAAAACTTACCCGTATTCTATCTCAGGGTAGGTGGACATCTAAGATAAGGCTTTCCGATCAAGGCTGCAGTTGCGATATTATGTGGCGTCCAATTGGGCACACCTATTGGCGACACAGCTCGCAATGCTTGGTCACGAAACATAGATAAGCACGACAAGGTCTTAAAAGCGGAAAGGAGTTGAGAGCGCAGGACTATTGATCTATGTATGGTAGATATCCGCTCTCCTTATGTAAGCCGACTACGGCTTCGTCTAAAAGCGCCACCTGTATCGGAAGTTGAACCATCGTGAATTGTGGCCCATGATCGTTACACTATCTACTGAGAAGATCACTGTGCGTCTCAAGCTCAAAATTGGAGGGAGTACAGGATATACAAGAAACCATCGGACCGATAAGAAAGTGTCACATCTGAAGATTGCACGACAAAGAATATTTTTGAAGACATTCGCGCAACAACAAATGGCTATGATCCACCTCAAGCACGGGGTTCTTGCCAAAAAAAAATATTAACCCGGTGATAGATTGTCATGGACGAGTTATTAACATTTCCCCAAGGTCCCCTTTTCCATTTTGAGGGGGTGTTTACATAGAGGGGCGACTGATGCAGCCTAATATGTCTGCACAACTTCTCGATATATTATGTGACAACCTCCTTCACGTCCCTTACATGCCTATAGCTTATACCATGACTCTGTCGCATCCATGTTTCTGTGCCTGACGATTCGGAAAGAATTGGATAGTGTTTCCTTGAGACTACCCCCAATATGCTATCATCAAAATGTTTTCTGATATCCGGAGCTTAAACAGGCAGCTCCTCGAGTGAAGTAGGATTTTTGATATGATATTGATCAACATTCTTGGAGTCCTGGTGTTGGTAGCTGGAGTTAATTCATGTAATAGACTCTCTTAATGTCGGGGGCCCCCAGTCGCGTTTCGCACGGCTCCATAGTTATCGACAGCAATGATTGCGACGAAGGCTTGCTCCAAAGAAATTGGACTGCATGTATGCAGTCTAGCTATATGTGTTAGCTTCGGTGTTGTCAAATAAATATGAATCTACAATAGAGAGGTAACTTACCGCTAGGCGATGAGATTTACACCAACACATTAGTTTTGTTGTAGAATAAAGTACGTGGCCGAGGCAACAAGTCGGCTGGAATTGAAACACAGAGACCGCGCTTCAGGATTTCTCCTCTCTCAGAAGACTACTAATTATTTGAGCATCTTCCTCTGCGCGCCGTTTTTGAATTTGATCATCTTGTTCCTGTATCCTGGCTTTGAAGATGGAGACCAGATCGCTGAACTCCCGGAGGGCGTCTCTAACATCCCCTGGTGATGCCTTGATAGACTGTACAAGTTGAACAGCGTTGGTCATGCCCTCCTCTTTTGTCCAAGGCTGATTTGCCTTACGGGGCATCTTGCCGCGCTGGTTAGGCTGAGGAGGATCAGTGGCCGTAGCAATACTCCATAGACATTTCTCTAGATCCGGATACCGCTGAAGGAGGGTCTTGTACTCCGTTGTATCAGCAATATCGGATAGTTTGCTGGGGATCTTTTGGTCCGAAGCGATTGGTTGCGCTACTGCGGCTGGATCAGTGCTCGGAGGCGGCTTTGGTTTCTCCTCGACAGCCGGGTGGTTATCACGATGCTCACGTGAACATGGCAAAGAACAACTAATCTGAAATGTTATCAACATAACCCATAGGCAAGGGAACTTCGTCAAAGACTTGCGTGAATATGTCGCAATGAGGGCACCTATATTTGCCTTCGACCGTATTGCAAACTAAACAGAGGGGACGCGTGGCAGCCATGATGGTTGCGGGAGGTCCTAAAACAGAAGACGTGACCTGTAATTGGGCAACCGGTCGGGACGTAACAACGCTAGACCTGAATATTGAAGAAATACTGTTATCAATAGTTAACAGAGGATTCATTGGATTAGGAAAATCGAAGGTTAGCATACCTTGACAAGACTCTATCTTTGAAAAGTGGGTAGTTGTTGGTGAGATCCGTGAGCTAGGAACGTCTCGAATGTTGAATGAGGGAAAAGAGGTGAGAGGGAGGGAGGGAGAGAAATGAAGAGAACAGGAAATACACAGTGGAAACTGTCATTCACGATAAGATGGTCGATAACCTGTAACGGAGGTTAGCATTGGTTTGCACGGCTGAAAAGAGCATCCAAGGAATAGACATGTTTCTCTGTTCGTGATGGGCCAAGATATGCAGATGTAATTCTGTGGCCAATTGGATAAACTCGAGATGTTTATTCAAGTTCTTGTGTGCCAATGAACATGACATAGTGGGTTTCAAGATGGAGTTAGGCATGGATGCATTGCGAGAATGAAGTTGAGGACCTGCTTAGAGAAGCCCGTATGCAGACTTTCGTTTACCTAATAGTGTTTTGCGAGCGTAAACATCATGTGTAGCGGGAGGAAGAGCGCACGAAGACTGGTAAAGACTCACCTCTATCGTCTTGTTAGAATCGCAAAATCAGCGTTGTCGATATAATATCTAACTTGCCAATTGAAGAGAAACTCGATCGATGTAATGGACTAAAACTGGTCTAGTGCTTTATTTAGGCGGACCCTGAATGGAATGGTAGGGCTTGTGGAGAAAGAAATCGAACCCCTGGTTGGTTCAGAGATTCAACGGCTGGCGATCTAGTCTCACTCAGCTGTCCTCGGCTGCTTGCATATTCGACTTCAATTCAGCAATCTTCTACGCAATGTCTAACAGATGAAAGTTTACGCTAGACGCTACGATCTGAAAAATCACTAGTTATTCATGCGTATAGACGCTACTTTTTGCAAATAGTCTTTGTAGTCCTTGACCATTGACGGAATGTGTGACGCAGATTGCAGTTGCTGACAGCTGGCTTCGGCGGAATTGGCAAAAGGTTGCCGCTGATTTGTCTTCTCCTCGGCAAGTTACTACAATTTTTTGCGTCATTGCCACAGCTGCTTTATAAGCTTTGCGACATGTCTTATCTTATCGCTCATCGGAACCAACAATAGATCTCAAGCCAGAGCCGACGACAAGAATGTTACACGGTCGCAGCCAACATTAACACATAATTCGCTCTCTAGATATACCTCATACTCTCCTTTCACACCATCGCAATATAGTACCTATTTAGAGCTTATGGCCGCTGGCAATTGAGATGTCTTCCGCGCGACTCCTCCGGCCCGCCGCGGGCCTGGTCTCGGCTACCCGACGAATTCGTCCCGAGCGATGTAGCCGACTCTACGAGGCCGCAACGGCGCGGAGTGCACACACAAGCACACGGTTGCTAGGTCGCATAGCGCGATTGCGCCCGGCGTTATCATCTCCGCTTACCTCAAACTTCGCTCCGGCATCGATACCCCGCGGGGTCCGCAGCATTTTCATCCAGACAGAAAACACGCCGAACCCGGATGCGCTGAAATTCCTACCGAACCACCCCGTGATCCCGCCCGAGGTCGGCCTCCCTTTCATCGAATACATGAATGCGCGCAGTACGATCGCGCCGCCGTATCCCTCGCAGCTCGCCGCACAGCTCATGAATACGGACGGCGTGACCTCGGTATTCTACGGCGCCGACTTCATCACCGTCACCAAGGCGCCCGACGCCAACTGGGCGCACATCAAGCCCGAGATCTTCAGCCTCATCATCGAGGCTGTCTCCTCGGGCCAGCCATTGGTCACGGTGAAGGAAGGTGCTGGCTCCGCCTCTGGGGAGGCGACGCAGGAGGTCGAGCGCGATAGTTTGGCCTACGACGAGAATGACGACGAAGTCGTCGGTATGATTAAGGAGCTCCTCGAGACCCGCATACGCCCCGCCATCCAGGAGGATGGTGGCGATATTGAGTTCCGCGGGTTCGAGGACGGTTACGTCATGCTGAAGCTGAGAGGCGCATGCCGGACTTGTGACTCCAGCACCGTCACGTTAAAGAATGGCATTGAGGGCATGTTAATGCACTACGTGAGTTCCTACTATCTCGCCCCTCGTGATCCCCCCACTGCCTCTTTTTAAAAGAGTCATGGTTTCATTCAGTATACTTCGGTGCCTGAACCTTCGTCTGTTTTGACATGAGTTTATCGGGCTACTTTTTATTTTCCGCCGGCGCTGACTAGGTTCCTTGCAGATTGAGGAGGTCAAGGGTGTGCACCAAGTGATGGACCAGGAGGAGGAGGTTGCCATTCAGGAGTTCGCAAAGTTTGAAGAGAAACTCCGCGCACAGAAAGGACCCGACGCCGCTCCGACGACACCAGGGAAGGGGTCCCTAGACTCCGTCCCGGGATAGACGAGTAACCTAGTACTGTAAAATTCAATGTAATACCTTTCCAACTTGTTTTGATCAAGTACGGCTCCACATTGTTCTTAGTGACTCAAAACAGATGCGTCTTCCTTGTAACTTGGCGATCTTGGCTAGAATAAGGTTGAGGTGTCGCTTCATTGCCTTGCTGCCCTCCGTTCACGCGATGTAAGAACTCTAGCTTACTAAAGATTCTTCTGATCTTAATGTCCTGGCCATGCCCCCCTCCATGGCAATCAGAGGGTATAACTCATTCCTATATCCTTCATGCGGCAGCTTGGCGCAGGAGGAATGGTTGAGATCTCGACCTGTCTTTTCAATTCGCCTATAAACCGGTGGTCTGATAGGATGACGCATGGGTTCAGTCTAGTTTCCGGCATCATGCAGTAGGTTGGCTTTGGGAGGGAGGGACCGGGATTGACCCCGCGCGCGGACCGTCTGTTTGATTCGATGGTAATGTGTGGTAAGAAATGGTACCATGTAATGGAGAGACCTTTGAGACTAAGGAAGCAGCATGGCGGGTGCACCGGTGTAGTCATGGTGAGCAGGGTGTGGTCACATGGGGTTATGTGCAGCTTCAAGCTTTCGAAGTCTCCGTGAACTTCCCAATAGGTAGCGCCCTCCCGCCCCCGCAAAAGGCACCCGTTGTACGTCAATATGCATTGGCTCTCGGTTTTCGCAATGTTTGCCATATTGACTATGTGGTTTTTGGGTCGATAGGGGCATATTAGGGAACAGGGTCATCTCACCGTCGATTGGGTAGCGTTCGCTGGCGTTCATGGCTATTAATGGAAGAACAACGTACCTTGGAATTGTTTACATACCGTGCGGGATACAGTTGCGAGTCAGTCATAGTTGCATCACGCTCATCATTCAAAGCCCGCTCAGGCCTGGCCCTTGAAATTCGACTGTGATCTTAAGGAAACGCGCTGCATGCACCATGTTCAACCATTGGTAAGTCGAAACGTAGCCAAGCATCCCTCTACACCATCACTACTTATGCTCGCCACTAACGTCAGCGTATGGTACTTATTGTCTCAAGGGCTGCTTAAGTCAATAATACTACACGCCAACGAATTCGCTGTAAATGCTAAAATAAGCGTACTGGAGTGATGGCCGAAGGACCGGGTCAACCGAAATGCTCGTTATGCAATTGAAGCACGTCCATGTTGTGTGTCCGGAAATGAGTGAATCTCTCTTTACCGCAAACTCTCTGCACGAAGCTTGGCGGGATGCAGTTGACGCTATACAGGTACAGATGTGCAGATGGCTTGTGAGCTAGTACGGTGTAGGCCAGACCCGCTACCCGCAGACGAAGGGATCGAGGAGAGAATCCGGGGTAAGAATTATATCACCCATTATAGACTAGGTATAACTAGTGCCGGAGCCAGCCCCAGTTCTGCCCACAATTCACAGGGCGTGACGAGCGGTCTTTCGCCGTGACCAGAATTCCTATATACTTAATTAGTTTGGTAGCTCATCGGCACTCGTAGAAAATCCTGTAAATTATCGAGTACTCGGTGGCTGTGAATAGACAAAACCGGCATCGAACCTCTTGTTCAAGAATGATTTCGTAGGTACTATGGAAGCGGATATACAGGGATCCCAGGGAAGAACCCAAGGTTCTAGTTCGTGTGGTGACCCAAAAAGGGGGCTTGGACTGAAAATCGTCGGACCTGCTGTGGATCCGTAACAGGGTGACTTGCTACTGTATTTAGGCTGTCACTTTGCAGAGAGCGAAAGGAAAGGAATAGAGGAAACCTATGACAGTACGTACGGCGCTTGCGAAACATATGCGATGATGACAGCGTTCTCACACATACTACTAAAGATGCCGCATACCTTATGCCGTGCAACCTCTTATACCAAGCGCTCAACATAACAGTGCGACTTCTCATCGCTCGAGCGGTGGCATATTTATCGCGGGCCGTCACTATGCGAATCCGCCCGAAGAGAAATCGGTTTTTACAGTTCGGTCGTTGTGATTTGGTGGCGAGTGGCTTTCTCCACTACTACTACCTCAGCCCCAAACTCTCCCTGTTTCTTTCTGATAAGTTGTTGAGGCGTTCTTCCTCGGGTGATACTTAGGCTATAATTATCCCGAGATGCTGAGGCCTGTATCCTGATAGGTTGATTATCCATACAGGACTCAAGGAATCGCAAGTTCTGGCGAGTGCCGACTTGAACGCTGCAATGGACGAGAGTTCCCGGCCGGCTTCTGGCGCAAGCGCAACATCTAGCCCTGGTAAGGAGACGAGCAGAGCCACCGTTGGGTAACCGCCATTTGACTTGCATGCATGAAACACAGACGCAGGAGACCCAATGTAGCTTCATCGGTCAGCGTTAGGTATGTTGGCCGTTATAAATATTGTGTTGACAACTGTCGACCGGTTCGGAAAAGCCCTTGGGCGGGTTCGGCGGTTGATTGGAGAACCAATGAAGAGGTCAAGCCAACATCCATGGAATAGGGCTAGCCACGCTCCGTCTCCGTCAAGTCATTGGAGGGCGGCACCAATTAGAGAATCTCATTCGCTGTCTAGGCCCGTTGAGACTTTGCTGGTCAGGGCGGATCTTCGATGAACAACCACTTGGCTGAAAGGTAAAGATGGTGGCCATGAAAATTCCAAACGCTGATTGGCCTATAGAGAGCGGCTAAGAGAGTCGAGACGGGTGGTGCCATCCATGATCTTATGGAAAGGCAGAGTGCAACGGCGGCGAGAGTACATTCGCCATACTGAAGAGCAACTAGTTCGGAGGCTCAAAGGATAGATACTTACGTGTAGTGGAACAACTCAAAATAGTAAACTATAGCATGTATGGGCTGCTTTCTGTGGCTCCCCTTTCGCTACATGCGTATATACCCACATGGCCAGCACACGAGCTGCTCCGAGACCACGAGGCGGCGAGTTGACCGGCGTTCAGAGTTTGTTCCCGCTCGAAAGAGGCCACCAAGATGATTTGGGCGTTGTTGGTCCGGTGCCTTGCTGATCTGAACCAGTTTGCTGACGAACAGATGTGTTCTCGAAGAAACGGGGTGCCAAGAGTTACTGTAGAGAATCTGAAAGTGTGTGTTCGAGGAACCCCATTGACATCCCAAATTTAGCGCACCTGTCGAATGCATGAATATTATATTACCCCTATACCCAATTGGGCTATGAGCAAGGAAAATGGGATTTAGTCCAGCATCCTCCGATATTCAAGTCAATCGGACTGCGAGAAAAGATATATTGCTGCGTACGCATAAAGATATCAGAGACAGTAAGAGGGAGAAGGGGGGGCGAAAGGGTAAGTACGCATTCGAGTTGTTATTAAACTTGTATATATATAGTAATAGAATAGTTATGTTATTTAGGATTCTGTCAGAGATGTTCAGAATGTGTTCCCTCCTATTTTATTGTTAGAAACAACGATCATCTCTGTATCGAAGCTGGGGTTGTAACTTAACCTAAATGCGATGCTACATGTAGCTATGTCGTATGTAGGTATGTAGTAGCAGCTTGACTGCTGGTAGGAGAGAGTCTTCATACCTAATAGCATTAGGTACTTGCATACAACCATCCTTGTTCGTGCATTTATATTGCCAGGCACATTATAAGGCCCATACTTATGTATGCGAAGATACATCCTTCGCGTTGTCTCCAACTTCGATCATACGAGCTCCTATTTGTTGCTGAGAATCCATATAGTCGTCCGTTGAATATCATATTAGGACACTGTTATGGTCTTCGGCGATGCGAGGCCAAACAGGATACCTACCTAAAAGTCGACTGTTCGGCATGTAACTCGCACGAAGCATCACGCAACGTCAGAGCGATGCACAAATCGCTACCGAAGTGACGTAGAGCGACGGGACTTTCTAATTGCTACTTAGTACTAAAAGCTCCAAAGATCGCTCCAGACGGCCCCATCTTTTAAGTGTACCTTAGGTAGGTAGGTCATACATAGCCTTTCCGACTAAGTTGATTAGACGCCTGCGCTAGGCAAACTGGAATCACCTGGAAATGACAGTCGAGACAGTCATTGTACGTTCACATCGTCCGAGACGCATGCATCGCATGATGGTGGGTGTTGACAATCGTGCTCGTCAAGACATGCCTGTCACTGTAACTAGCGCTCTTGGGCACCTTGAACCTGAGTGTTGTCTGCCCTGTAAGCGCACACTGGCAGCTGTTCTGGTGGGTGGTAGTATGCTGTAATGTACATACAGTACCTCCGCCTCCAATACTAGGTATGTAGCCCACAGACACTCTCGGGCGAGACTGGGTCCGGGTCGAACAGGGGTCCGCAGAGAGCTAAGAAGTCACCGTCCGGGGTGGTTACAGTAGGTACAGTATGGATTTCAAGCACGCATTGGCGAACTCTAAAAACATCGCCCATCTCTATTCTCCACCAGCCACCATCCACTATTCTAAGTACTATCCACCCGCTACAAAGCGGACGCGGGCCAGTCCTAAGTTAGCGGCGGTACAGCAGCAGACAGCGCCTCCCTAGGTACCTGCTACGTAGACTAACAGGGAGGTGCTGCATGCTAGGGAACAGAAGAACAGGGCGCAGGGTGGTGTCGTGTGTCGCGATGTAGGAACCCCTTCTGTGCTGCCCAGGCCACTGTACGTAACATAGGTAGTAGGTACCTGGTAGTTGGACTTCTACACTAACAGTAGGGCCTGCGCAGCGCAGACGCCCTCGAGTCTCTTCCCCGCTCTCAAATCATCTACCTACCTAGCTCTTGTTCTCGTCTTTTGCCTTTCCTTCTTCCCACCCTTTCCCCCTTTTATTCCTTTGGTCTCCTGCGAGTCTCGTCGCAATCCTTCAAGTGGCCGTAACCTCACGTTGTTGTGTCGACACGCCCCTCTCGACTGACTGCACCGCCGGCACGCCACGCTTGTCTTAACAGCTCTGCGACGATCCGGCCCCCTTTCGACAATGGGCCGCCGCGTATAGCCCCCGTCGCAATCCGTCGAAGTGAGTTACTTTGGAACAGAAGGGCAGAGAGAGAAGAGGGAGCCACAGAGAGAGCGAGAGAGAGAGCAAGAAGCAACAAGATAAAGAAGCAGAAGAAGATACCCCCAGACGCCTATAGCATCCCATCTCACGCCGTACCATCCCAGCCACAGTTGTAATCCCATTTATACTATACTTCTCGTCATCGGCGCCAATTGTACTAGAGTCGTCATCCAATATTTTTTTTTCCAAGCCCTTGCTGCCCGGCCCGTCCCCCGTCCCACGTCCCACGCGAGACACGCGAAAAAACAAAACGTCCTGCGACCTGGTTTCTCGCAGCTGACACCGTCCTCTACATCCGGTCCCTCTTGTCTTGGGCTTGCAGAACGGGCCTCGGCCAATCCGCTAGCGTTCCGACCTCTACATTTCTTCAGTGCAGCCGGTTGCCGGCATTTCTTTTTCTTACGTTTGTATTTCCTTGATCTTTTGGTCGGTTGCTAGACGGATATCGCGATACCCTATGATAGACATAATAATATTCCAACTGGTCAGTATATGTCGCTCTTTCGCATCTCCTTCTTTCGTTTGCACGCATATTGCTCTATTCTTGCCAACGGTGCTGGTTGGATGCTGGGCTGGTCTCGTGCGCTCAGATCCCTAAGATTGGGTTATTGCGACGAGGGATAGCCCCGGCTATGGCTTCGACTTAATATTCAATGGTCCGGCTTAATGATCTAGCTTGACGCTTGACGCCTGTCGCCCAAGTTGTCTTATTATGGAGACTAAACTAACTCGCACTCTTTGCAGATTCACGACCCAATCGACACCCGACTTCAAGGCTCAAACAGGGTTTTTTTTTCTTTAGAGAACCCGATCCACCCGATTTGTTTACCTAGTACACCATCTCTCGTTGCTTCGGTCTAGAACTATATAAGTCTCGAGGTTGCCGCCTCGTGTGAGTGCCTTTGGGATTCAGTGTAGTCGAAGAACTACATGTTTATCTACGGACCATGAGCGCCAGCACTATCAAGCAAGGATCCGCACCAAAGGGCGGCCAAGGGGGCATTTCAACCCTTGCGCCCAACAACCAATCTATTCTTCTAGACAAGCTCAACGTCCGAAGGTCTACTCCGGACTCCGAGGCGCTTGCTAGCTCCGATGACGAACCGGACAACCACCGACAAGACACACCTCAAGCGCTAGCGCAACCCCAGAGACCTGTTCGTCGTGCGTCTTGGTTAAACGACACGTCGCAAGTGACGCTTCCTCACCCCGGCAGGAAGGGTTCGTTTGCAGGTAGCTCCATGTCCCCCACTACGTCTCATCCAAGCACGCCCTCGGCTGAACCGGGCGCCGGTGTGTGGGCATCACATTCCTCGTCTTCTGGCGCAATGGGTCGTGGGCACCCGCCGTCGTCTTTCCCTTGGGGAACAGGCATATGGACTTCTGAGAGAAAGGAGCCACCATCACGGCTAACGGAAGTCTTACCATCGCCGACTTCAACTGTTCCGGCAGGTCAGAGCTTTTTCAACAGCGAAAGCTCGATATCGCAAACATCTCCAACTCCTCGAGAGCAAGGGACCAGCTCACAAATTCCCTTCGCTATACCACTGCATCCGACTCCCAAGACGTATCGGTCACAGTCGTATTCCGTCGGTCAGTTAGATCCGGAATTGGCGACCACAATGCCCGCGTCATCTACAATGACCACCAGAACACGCCCTGTCGGTCCTCCGGGATTACAACACCGTCCCTCCCGGCCTAGTATGTTGAGCGAGATGTCGAGTGATGGTGCTATGTTGGGGAAAGTGAAGGAAGTTGAGGATGACGAAGAGAGCACGAGCGACTCTGCCCAGGCAAACCAGCAACAACAAAGTGCCGACGCCAAAACGATCGAAATGCTCACTCGCGAGAACGCCATATTACGGCAGCAGCAGTACCAAAGCTCTCGGCTCAGACCTCGTGCTCCCGCCAACAATTACGGATTGGGCAATGGATATAGTGTTCACGACCCGGTACCCGAGGAATCGGATTATGCGGTGGATGAACTAGATGAGATGAACGATAGTCAAGATCCTATGATGAAGCGAGCATTTGCCCGTCGTATGAGCGAATATGCGGGGTCCTACCGACCCCCCTACAACACCGTAGAAAACCGGAAGCTGGAAAATGTCAAGAGGGCAATCTGGCAGAGTTCTCTGGGGTTTGGGGGATTGTCCGATATCCCTCAGAGCCGGCGACATTCATTTGCCGATGTGCCTACTCGCCAACCTTCGATTAGCTCAATGGGAGAAGCTGTGTCTCTACACGATACGACTTCGCCCGACGCGCCCCAAAACCAGGAATTTTCTGGGTTCACGGAGGTTGCTTTCAATACAACTAGTCCCGGTGAGTCTCGAAATTATTTGTCTATCGCGTTACCCTGAGCTGACTTGGACTGAAGTGTCGTACTACTCTGCTGGCCCCAATCTTCCGAGCACTCATCAGACCATTGCCTCATCGGCGTATGGTAATCCGTACCAAGCATCGTACGGCCTGACTCCAGGCTACTCTAACCGTCCTCCATCGCCACATAGAAGCATGTATGGAATGAGCCAGCCGAGGCACAATCAACTACTGCATATTGTACTCTTCAAGTGCTCGCGGGCAGACGTCTTCTACATCCAAGAGGGCACTGGTTTGACCGTCAAACCTGGCGACCTAGTCATCGTTGAAGCTGATCGGGGAACCGACCTCGGAACCGTGGCCCGAGAAAATGTCGATTGGCAAACTGCCAAAGAGCTAAAAGAGCATTATGCCGAGGAGCATTACAAGTGGCTGGTGATGTATTCGCAAAACGCAGCTGTTGCACAAGAGGGCAACGGCGCCGGCCTGATGGCTGCTTCGAACGGTCTCCAAGGGAGTGCTATTGGCGGAATGGGTCCTCCAAGCGGACACCATATGCAGGAGGCTAACTCGGGCGAGTTGAAGCCAAAAATGATCAAACGCCTCGCCCAGAGTCACGAGATCCATAGCCTTCGCGACAAGGAGGGAAATGAGGCCAAAGCGAAGCGTATGTGCATGCAGAAAGTGAAAGAGCACGGGCTCAATATGGAAATTCTTGATGCCGAGTTCCAGATGTAAGTGTGATGCCATTGCCTACGATGGGAAGCCTTTGCTAACCCCGTTTCAGGGACTGGAAGAAGTTGACATTTTACTATTTTGCGGACTCCTATATCAATTTCAACTCCCTCGTGACCGATCTCTTTAAGATATACAAGACGCGGATCTGGATGTCCGCCATCAATCCAGCTTCGTTTGCCAGTCCAACACTCGGGTTGCAAGCGCCAAGTGGGGTGGGGCCTGGTGCTGTTGGGTTGGGAAGGGCTGGTGGTTCGAACAACGCCGACAGACGAGGAGCCAATCAAGCCCAGGACTCACAGGGTGCGTTTGCTAACGCCAACCCGACTGGTCGTTCGTTCCAGCCGCCAACCTTCACTTCCCCGTTCAACACGACGGACAGGCCGTCGGCGGCCAGCTCCGCTTATCCGGCGTCGGCCTTCCCATATTCGGCGTATGGGAATTACGGCAGTGCTCCTCGAGCGACGGGCTTCATACCGGGCATGATGCAAACCATGGACGCCTACGGCGCAGGCTTCTCCCAGAATGGCGAATTTCCAACCATGTCGCGGACGCGGTTTGCAGGTCCGCACGACGCCTCTTCTTCCCACGACCAAGCACAACCCAGCCTGGCCGCTCCGAACGACTGGGCTGGTGCCTTCCAGGGATTGTCCCTGAACTCTCGTTGAAAATATTCCTATGTATCCCCCGACCTGGACATGCGCCATCATTATGCATTCACTTCTCGTACTATACTTTACTCGTACCATATCATTCATGGAGAACACAGGGCAGATAAAGAATATGAAGATGAGATTTTGGTGTTGGCCGGGCATTGTTTTACACGGCTAAAGATGGAATTACAGGCACAGGACGGGGCCTAGTCCAAGTACCCCCGTCCCTGTTCCCTCACGACTCACTTGACTCATGACGACGGCATTAAGACTTGGCAACAAGATAAAACTACCACTGGATTCAAGGGAGATGAAATATAGACTGAGATGGTTGCACGGTATAGGTGTAATTTGTCGTGAAAAATCAGGGACTTTCGGCTGTTGTTGGGTATTCCTGTGGTGAATTCGTGTACGACCAGCAAGGGACAAAATTGTATGGCATCTCGCTGTCATGTTCATTTGGACAAGATACAGCAGTTAGTGACAACTTCAGTAGGTATGTAGATTCCCTCCGGGGGCATGGATTGCAAGTATAATGTTTTCTCCTTACCATACCGCTGGATGATTCCGCCTCTCATTCATGCGCCTCCATTCCGAGCTACACGGTGAATGTTCAATCATGATGAGTGTATATCTGGATAGCGAAGTGCAAATTACGTTAATGTTAGCGCCGAGGGAAGATGCGACGAGGGGCTTCTCATATATGGAAGCCAGAACAGACAAAGCCAACATGACTTTTGACAAATGATGATACTCGAATTCGAGCAGTCACTACCTAGACACAATGGTGATGATGCCGTCTTACCTGGGTATCTAAGAGCTATCGGAAGGTGCTTACAGTAGATCGAAGTTTAGATAGTCGAATCGCAACTTCCTTAGATTCCCTCATTGACCGCTTGCTACCCAAGCAGTTGCAATAGCGGTCTCGACCAAGGAAAGAGCGCTTGGATTATTGAAGACCCAACCTAATCCCATCTGGTTCTACCTGTAGGTATTGATCCCGCCCGCTCTCTTTCCCTTCAGGCCTTCTATCTTCATCCCAGGCTCTCATTTCTCAGCAAAACATGTGTGCAATTTGATCCCAAATCAAATCTTCTCGATATCGTTATTCTCTAGGGTTGATGGCTTGCTACAATAGATACGTTTCGTCGTCTTGTCTACATTAACCGCCAAACTACCGGAACGGCCCGTGTTTTATGTTTCAATCAAATGTAACAAGTTGAACTTTCTAATTTTCCGTTTTCCATTCCCGCATTGGGTTCCCAAGTTAAAATGCCTAGAGCGAAAGCCAAAGTGGCCGATAACGCCGATGGTGATGAGTCGGACAGCCTGTTTGTCAGAGGAACACGCAGCAAGAAAAGCAGGCTCTCTCGTCTGGAGGAGTATGATGAAGATCCTGGGCGGGCCGGGAGCCAGTGAGCACATATCCATTATCATGTTCATAATCCCGGACCAAAACTTACTTACCTCGATGGACAGGAAGTACCAGAGACTAGCCAACATGCTCGAGAACCACACGACGAAAGAGGCGAGGATTTCCAAGGCCCACCTTAAAGAATTCCGTAACATGGTGAAAGAAAGAAGTATGGAGTTGAAGGCATATAGACAGAAACGAAAACAAGACTTGTTAGTAGTGAACCTCTGAGCCTATCGTTGAAAGCTATTTGTACTAACTTGATCGAACCAGGGCCAAGGGCCAAGAAAAGTCCGCCCCCGTGTTCAAGGAGCTCTCACAGCAGTTGCCCAATGGGAAGGCTGGGCAGCAGGGCCTTCTTCGCAAGGAAGATCACCCTTTGTTCAAACAAGCCCTCGTCAACACGGAGATTTATCAGTCGCTCGTGAAGCAGTTCCAGCTCGTGGAAGAACAGCTCAAAAGTGATAAGCCAGAGCTTCCCATGGCTAAATGGAAGGAAGAGAATCAAGAAATCAGAGGGCTTCTGACTTGCGGTAGTAGGTATGGAGAGACACTAATAGGAAACGTATTGGTGCCCGAGCCAGCTGCCAACCCGGTAATCGACCAACAGAATGCAGGTGAGGGAGACCAGTTTATCAAGGAATTATTCAAGGACTGTCAAGACGTCCTAGGCGGAGAGACATGGGGTCAAGTTGCTGAGGAGCAACTGCAGCATCTCTCGGTCATGGCGAGAACGGTGCCGCGAGAGCGAGAGGGGCAATGATTTGTGTGTCGGTTGAGAAGATCTTCATCATTTGCAACAATATGCTGTCCTATGGTCTGCCATCGCTGGGAGGTATGAAGAGAAGTTAACGTTATTAAAGTGTTACTATCGGAGCTCGTCAATGGCGTATACAGTTGACTAGTCCTAATACCTAGAAATTCTGCTACTTCCTGGGTATCTTCAATATACCTGACCTCCTTTAGTACTCGTTCAATAACTTCAATATCCACAGCCACAGACAGATACCTAGATACTGCCAATTTGCCAAGAGATAGGTACTTAGATACATAGGATATGTGGCTGGTGAGGGTGAGACCCACCTCTAGCTTGCTGAATGTGCATTAGCGCACAATCGCTTAATTTTTCCAGCATAACCGCCCACACAATCCCCTCAACCACCAAATTTCTGGCTGGTCGATTTGGAGATTTTCCATTCCCTCTCTCACCACGACCACCAAACGACCCTCGACCATCCATTGTTGCAGGCCTCAATTCCCAACCTGGTACGTCAAAACCCTCCCTCGCAACTGCATCGAACCCCCAGAGACACGTCCCTCCCCGTCTTACTTGTATATACACTTAACCTCCGTATCTGTGTGTTCCGTGTGCGTGCTGCTGACATTCGCTCGCCCCCTCTGCTACAGTCAAGATGGGTGCCCTCAAGTACGTCGAAGAGCTTCAGAAGAAGAAGCAGTCTGATGTCCTGCTCTTCCTCTCCCGAGTCCGCTGCTGGGAAGTATGTTGAAACCTCCGAATCTTGTCCGACACGGAAGACGGCGCGAACAAGCACACACACACAAAATATCTACAATCGAGCCCCCGAGTCGTGGATGCTGTGGATTCCTGTGGACGCTGTCTTCTCTCTTGCGAGAACGTGTCTTTGCTATACACTCGTTGAACATTAGCTGAGAGTGCATCAATATAGCTCCGTCAATTGAACGTCATCCACCGCGCCTCTCGCCCTTCGCGCCCCGACAAGGCCCGCCGCCTGGGATACAAGGCCAAGCAGGGCTATGTCATCTACCGTGTGCGTGTGCGCCGCGGTGGTCGCAAGAGGCCCGTGCCCAAGGGTGCCACCTACGGTAAGTCGATCAGAGATCACTCATGCCGGATACTGCTCGAGACGTTGCCGCTAACGAGCATTCGCACCACACAGGCAAGCCCACCAACCAGGGTGTGAACCAACTCAAATACCAGCGATCGCTTAAGTCCACCGCCGAGGAGCGTGTTGGTCGCCGTTGCGCCAACTTGCGCGTTCTCAACTCGTACTGGATCAACCAGGACTCCACCTACAAGTACTACGAGGTCATCCTCGTCGACCCCCAGCACAAGGCCATCCGCCAGGATCCCCGCATCAACTGGATCGTCAACCCCGTCCACAAGCACCGCGAGTCCCGCGGCCTCACCGCCACCGGCAAGAAGTCGCGTGGTCTCAACAAGGGCCACCGCTACACCAAGACCAAGGCTGGCCGCAGAAAGACCTGGAAGAGGCACAACACCCTCTCTCTCTGGCGCTACCGATAAGCGTGTGCTGCTTCTTGAGGCAGTGGATGCGGTTACGACTATGGGGGTGAAAACTTGGTTCGTGATTTGGGATGGAGTGAGGTCTTGCTTCACGGTCAACAGGGCATGCGTCTGGCTCATGAATTCTGCCTGGAGTTACCCTACTTAGTGAGAGAAGGAACAAAAAGTTTTCCTTGCTACGCTATTATGCTGCGTTTTATGACTGTGATATCATTTCGTTTTGACTATTAATCTACTGAGATTTCTCAGCCCGCTATTTGCTCGTGCGTGCCTTCGTATCGCTTGACATGCTTTCGATCAACCATACAGACGAGTTGGCTTGAAACTTGTTTTTGAACGGAGTGATAGTTTGGCAATATGCTCGGCTTCTAGCACAACAATATTGCCACTTGGCCCAGTGCCACGAAACGCCTAATACTCCTACATACTCATCTAAAACCAGGTAAATGACCGAATAGGTATACAGGGGCTAGTCGTAAGTCAGGGCAAATGGTATGCAATCTGCCAGATAAAAATGAACATCTGTTCCCTTCTCTGCCGTGGCCATCCCAGAGAAAGAGGCAGCTCGAGTTAGGCAGGAAAAAGAGGCCGTTTCGAAGTTTAAGCTCTCTGGCTGAATATATGTCAATAACTTGGTACGACCCTACTCCCTCTAAGGGGGAGCGTCGGTAGTCACGATGATACCCTTTCTTGACGAGTCTGGCTTATATTTCATTCCTCCGTTTCGCTTCTTGATAAAATTTGCGGTCTTATGGGCCTTGATACGCAGGCAGACACCCCGAATTCAGCGGTTTCTTGAAGTCCTATGTGAGAGTGTGTGGGAGAAGATCGGAGAAACGAGTGGTTGTGGCGTGTGTAGGATATATTGTGCTGGAATGGGCTGGCGATGACTGCCTCGACTTTGGCTACGTCTATCTCTACCTGCATGTATCTATTCGCTAGTATGTCTGTTTCCTTGGTAGGTGATGTGTCGATAGTGTTACATATCGAAATTACATTGCGACCAACATCGGTAGTGAACGTCACAAAGGATAGAAGCGTAGTGAATAATGTCATAGCACAGACGAAATGTTTGCTCATACTATGTTTAGCTGTACCTCCATGTAAACAGAAAACCTCTGGTCATAAATCCTAGTAACCATGTTGTTATAGATGGAGCAGTAGGCGGCTGAAATTGGGTTCCGGCCCAGATTGGTCACCTGCACTCTTACTTCTGATAATAAGCGGCACTGGACCGTAACTGGTGACATTATCGAAAGCAGAAACCAATAAGTTACCACCATTTTAGCAGAGACGCATCGGTCACTTGCAGGCTCGGCAACAATTAACGAACCGGGTACAGCCCGCGTAGTTGAAAAGTGATAATGTAACACTCTACATAATTTCGATTGCATGAAACCTGTAATCGGAAGTACAACGCATAAAGCCCAAAGTTGTCAATCTTTCCTCAACTTTATTCTAGAGCCCCGTAGATACTACAAAGCGCAAGTCATTCTTCATCCATGTAGGTTCGTAATTAAATTAGAACATCCCCGACAGACTCACCTTTAGCTAAAACTCCCCACTCTATCTTTTGCAAAGTCCTTTCAGCTTTAAACAATACTTGAGTGACAGCTCTGGTGCTCGACGAATCTAATTGGAACATCCACCACATGCGAAAAATATGACTGAATCAACGAGCACAAGCTTTCCTGCCACCTACTTGGGCCTTAGTTGCGAGGAACCTCTAACGCCCCGGGGGGGGGGGGGGGGGGGGGGGGGCAAAA
>JADKYC010000194.1:0-49371 GCA_019843955.1 Xylaria sp. 218_066
TTTTTTTAAAGTTAAAATAGAATCCTTTTTTTTTTTCCTTTTTAAAATAGAATCCCTTTTTTTTTTACCTTTAAAATAGAATCCCTTTTTTTTTTTCCCTTTAAGGTAGAATCTCTTTTTCCTTTTTTTTTTTCCCTTTAGAGTAGAATCCCTTTTTTTTTTTCCCTCCTAAGGTAGAATCCCTTTTTTTTTTTACTTATAGGGTAGAATCCCTTTTTTTTTTATTAATAAAGTAGAATCCTTTTTTTCTTTGCCCCCTAGGATAGAATCCCTTTTTTCTTTTTTTCTTTTACTTATAAGGTAGAATCCTTTTTTTTTTTTTTCCTTAGAATAGAATTCTTTTTTAGGGGGTAAAAGAAAAACGGAGGGGGAGGGGGGGTAAAATCCTTTTTTACCCGGCCAGAAATGGGATCCTACCCCTAGCGGTTAGCGGGAGCCCGTACGCCCTTATATAAAAAAAAAAAAATTCTACCTAAAATCCTAATCTATTATCTAGTTAAGAATTTATTATTTTTAACAAACTATAAAGCTTTTTTAGTATAAATTATATAATATTAATAACTTTTAACAATATTAAATATTATATAATAAAATATATATTATAATAGTATAAAGTTTAGCTAAATTAATATATAGCTAAAAAAGCTAATATTTAATAGAAAATTTTAACGTAGCTATAAATAAAAAAGCTAAAAAACTTAAGAACTTTATATAATTAAGCTTTAAAGCTATATAAAAAATAAATATTATATTAATAATAATAGCAATTAATATTATTAAATCTTTATAAAATTTAAAGCTTTTTATATTATTAATAAATATAAAAAACTATGTATTATTATATATTTTAGCAAATAATAAAAATTAAAGTATTAAAACGTTTAATAAAGCTTTCAAAAAAGTTTATTAAAATATATTATATATTAGTTTTTTAACAAAAGTTAAAAAAGAAAAATAAAAATAAAACTTACTAAAACAATTATTAATAATTATAAAATAAATAATAATCGAATATAAAAATTCGAAAGCTTTAATAGCGCAAGCTAAAAAGTTAATATAAATATAATAAAAAGCTAAATTAAAAAGAAAACTAGCTAAAAAGCTATTAACTAAAAAGCTTACTAATAATAGCTATAAAAATAGCAATAATAATAGCAATAATAACAAAAATAATAATAATAATAATAGTAATATTAATAATAAAAAAAAAAAAATAAATAATAAAAACTAATTAACTTAAGATTTTTTATATTCAGCTATTTATTTAGCTTATATTTATAATATAACTATAGCATAGTAATACTATATTTATATCGCTTATATTTATAACTGCTAGATAGCAAAGTAGCATTTAGTAAAACAACATTTAGCTAGCTTATAATAAATAGTTTATATATACAATAGTTTATATATGCGGCTTTTTTAGCTAAAAAGCTAACTTATCTAGAATAGGAGGCAAAATATTAAATATTAGTAATAAATAAATCTGATTTAAAATATAAGATGGTAATATATCTTTATGCTAGGTATGCTACTAAAAGAGTTTTAAATAACGTAGTATAATAAGAAAAGGTTATTAAAGCAAATATTCTAAAAAAAAGATAGCGTAATAATATAATAATATACGAAGGTATAAAAAAAGGTATATATTATAAAATAACGGTTTAGCAGTAGTATAACAATTAAAGCAGCAATATTATTAAGTATAATAGTTTAAAGTTATATATTATTAAGGATGTATAGTTTGTAAGGGTATAGTGCAATTAGCGATAGAGTTATAGTTTAAAAATATATTCAGCAAAACATAGTTGGCAATAAAGTTAGAATAGGTATAATATAGCGTATTAGGTATATAGCATATAATATTTAGTAATAAATTTATCTAGCGATAAACTTTAAACAGTTTGCAATAGTATTAAGCAGTCAGCGATAGTGTTAAGCAGTTAGCAATGGACTTATTTAGCAATAGTGTTAGAAAGTTCGTAGTACTATTAATTAATTAAGTATTATAGTACAGTTAATAATAAAGTTAATTAAATATATAATATAAATAGTAATAGATTTAATTAAGTAGCGTAGTATAGTTTGCAATAATGTTAAACAATTAAATATTATAATATAGTTAGCAATAAAATTAATTACGTAAATAGTATTAAAGTTGGCAATTTAATCAGTAGTTAATAATAGATTTAATTAATTAAGTAGTTTAGTATAAGCAGTTAGCAATAATATTAAATAATTAAGTGTTATAATATAGTTAGCAATAGAGTTAATTACGTATATAGCGTATAACGTAGTATAATTCGCAATAATATTAAGCAATTAAATAATATAGTATAATATAGTTAGTAATAAAGTTAATTTAATTATATATATAGTAGTATATATATACTAAAGTAGCGTTACTTAAATAAGTTAGCTATTTTTATTAGTAATAGTTCTTATATAACTAGTAGCAGTCCTTTTTAAATCAAGGATAGCATGTAGGTCCCATTGTATAATAGCTTATATTAGTAGTGGTTCGCGTTGTATAGGGGGGACGCCTACAATAGTTCCTAACATGATTTCAAAAACTGTTGGGAACTGCTGTAGTAGTTCCTAACAGACTGTACCTAAAGATAGCTTAATTAGTCTTTAGCAGTATTTTAATAAAGTATAAATAAACACTATAACCCTATAGAGAGTAACGGGCTAATAATTATTAAATAGCAACACTAGTTTAATATGTTATAAAACTTAAATGTTTATATACTTAAAAAATTGTATATATTATGGTTGGCTTAAGCTTTAATGACTTTAGCCATTATTTTGCTTTTGTTAACTCCAGTCATCTTTTATTGCTAGGTTGACTCCGTTTTAGCCCAGCTTAGCACTGTTATCATTAGCTGCACTATATTTATGGCGGTCCTTTTAAGGTTAACAAAAGTAAAGGCGGTCGAATTAATGGTTGTAAGAGCTATAGATAGTTTTATAAATCGCACTTCTACTAAATACTGTTTGCTAACTAGAATGTGAAGGTATACAACGGTTTTAACAGTTTTTATATCTAGCACAAATGTGTTTAATAATTGACAAGCATTAAACTAATCGTTTATAGGTGCAGGGGATAAGCTAACCCCCCTGGCCACGGGCAGGCCTCTTACGGGCTACCCCAGCCACTTAATTTATATAACTATGCGTATTTAAACACTCGGTAATTTTTTTACTACTATTGATCTTACGATCTTTTTTTTATATTTAATCGATTTGTTATTTATTGCTTTTTATTGCTATATTATTAATTAATTATTAAAAGCGTACGTAAGCTATAATATATAACGTAAAGCTTAATATATTAATTTATATAGCATTTATTAAATAAAATGCTTCTAAGTCTTATATATAACGCTATTTAGCTAGTATACTTATTAAAAAATAAGTAAATTAAAACTTTTAAGCTTTATTTTTATACTTAAAAAGTTAGTTAACTTATTAAATAGTTAGTTAAGCTAGGTTAAGCTATACTTTTTTGCTTATAAAATTTAAGCAAATAGCTTAATAAATATTTAATACGAATAAAAATATATAAACGTTTAAAACTTTATAATATTGCTGTTATATAGTAAAAAATCTAAGCGTAAAAGTTGCTAAATTAAAAATAATTAACTATTTAAAAATTAACAGGGTTTTAATAATTAATATTAACTTTTTTTTTAATAAATTAAACACTTTAAAAGCTTTAAATATTTTTACTTACTATTTTTATAACGCTAATAAAATAAGCGTTAGCTAAAACGTTAATAATAACTATTAAATAGTTGTTAAATTTAAAAATTATTTATTTTTTAAAAAAAACGTTAAATAAAGCAAATAAATTATTTTTTTATAATATATAAATGCTAATAGTATAGTTTTTTAGCTAGCGGTAATTTTTAAAAATGCTAAAATATAAAGCTAATAGTTTTTTAACTACTAAACTAGCTTATAAAATAACTAGCTATTTAAAGCTTTATTTAATAAGTAAACAAATAATTAAATAGCGTTAAATTAGCTTAAAAAATTTTTTATTTTATATATTTGAGCCTACTATAATAATATATAAATAGTTTTAATATATAATAGCTATAATTTATATATTAATAACAATTTTTTAATATTTTATTTGCTAAATAAAATATAACTAATATTTTATAAACTATACTATAGCTACGTACTATAACTATTAAATATAAAAGTTTTTGGGTTTTTAAAAAAAAAGCTAAAAAAAGTACTAAAAAAAAGTACTAGCGCAGCTTTAAAAATTAAGCCTTCAAAAAAAAAAATATTAAAAGCTTTAGCTTTAGCTTAAAAGCTTATTTTAATATTTAACATAATTTAAAACGTTTAAAAAATAGCTAAAATATATTTATAAAATTATTTAAAGCTATTATTTTTGAAATATATAATTTTAAAAAACGTAGGTATACCTAAAGCATAGCTTTTAACATTTATTATAAAAAAACAAAAGTTAATACTAGATTTTATTACAGAAATAGCTAATATATTTATTTAAACATTTTTAAGTAACTAGGAACTTCGAAGCAACTACCGAAAACTTACTAAAACTAATTGTTTTTTTAATTTACTTTTATAAAGGCTATTTATTAGGAAAGCTAGCAAAGCTTTCAATTATTTAGCTAATATAATTATACGTTTTAAAGCAAAAATTATATATTTAGAAGCTAAACTAGCTAAACAAGCTAAAAAACTACAGTAGAGCGTTAAAATAACGCTAAAACAAAAGTTTATACAAATATATAATATATATAAAGTAAAACGGAAGCTATAAAATAAAGTTATATATAAAGATAAAGCTAGCGATTGCTAAATGCTAAAGGTCTTAAACAGGCAAATAAACAACCGGCAAAAAAATAAATCGGAAGCAGAAGACTATATTATAGTATAAAATACTAAAAACTAGCTATTGCAATCTATTTTGTTAAAAAATATAGCTTTAATTATAAAGTGGTGGTTTTAGTGGGAAGTGGCTCGTGAGAGGCCTGCCCGTGGCCAGGGGGGTTAGCTTATATACTAGCATGTTATAACATTATCCCTATAAATGCTGTTTTAGCTGCAGCTGTAGTTTTAAGGTTATAAATCTTATAAGCCTTTAATATTAACAGCGACATCGTTATAGTAAAAGTTAATTAATTTATTATTTTTTTTATTAAATTTATATTTAAATATAAGTATTAAAAAATATTTAAAGAAATATATATATAATATATTTAGTAAATAATTAAACTATTTAAATTGTTAAACTATTTTTTAAACTTTTTTTATTAAATACTCCTATTAATAAAACTTGCTATAAAAATATTTATATATAAGCATTAAATAAATTATATTATTTTAAATAAAAGTTATATAAATATATTTTTTATATTATTAACAAAAACTTTTAAAAATATGTTATATAATAGTTATATAATCTATAAACTAGTAAATATTATTTATAGAGTAAACAATATGTAGTCTTTTTATAATATATTATTTTAATTTTATTATAACACGCTAGTTTATTTTATTAATTATTTAATTTATATTTTATTAAAAATTTAAAAGGAAAATTAAGTAAGTTTTTAAAAGTTATATTAAACAACGATAATAAAAAAGAATTTGCAAAAGTTATTTTAATATATATAAAATGTTTTATTATTTAATATAATAAAAACTTTTTAAACATGTGAGATGAAAACATAATAAGTGCAACTGTACTATATTTAAAGATGAAGAAGAAAAGTGAGTGTTTATAGGCGCAGCCTACAAATAAACACTTTATTCTTCCGTGAAGCAGTTGCACTGCTACATAAAACCACAGACTTGTAGCTAAGCAGACTAAAGGTTTACACCACCCATTTAGGTCTGTGTTAAAATGTTATATAAAAGAAATAAAAAATGTTTAAACCTAAAATATTTTTGTATGTTTATATAAAAATAACATAGTGGGTCACGGGGTACACGCTGTTAAAGGGACTATTACGTAATTTATAGCCCTACTATATAAAAGTATATAACAATTTTATAAAAATTACTATATAACTACACACTTAACTTAGTTTATTGATAACATATTTATTATTATGCTAAATACATCTTACTATAAAATATGGTAAACTTTTTTTAAACAGATTTAATAAATAGTTTAAATAATAACTTAAAAACATAGTTTTTAATAATATTAAATGTTTATATTTATATATATTAGTTTAACTTTATTTTATGTTAATTAAAATTATAAATAAATATAAACTGTTATAAAAGCTGTTTATAATAATGTTTTAAATATGAAAATAAGTTAAAAAACGGTTTAAATATGTTAAAACAATAATAGTTTTATAATATATAAACCTATATAATTTATAAAAGATATATATATTATATATTTATTGTTATATTTTTAATATAATATTAAAAACTTTTTTTTTGTTAAATACTCGTTAAATATATTAATTAAAACTTGTTTTAATAACTATGTTAAAAAATTATAGTTATTAACTATATTAAGCTATTTTTATTAAAATAGCTTTTAAAAATAATTTTTAAGAATTATTTTATTAAATATCATTTTATTAAATTTAAAAAATTATATAGTTTATAAATGTAATATAATAATTTATAAAAATTAGCAATGTTATATAAAACCAACTTTAATATAAACAAAAATAAATAATAAATCGTTAATATAAAGTTATAATAAATATAAAATAACTTTAACCCTTTTTAATTTAAATCATTAGGATATTTTAGCGGAAATATTTAGTTGTGCGCGCAGTTAGTGAAAAATTGTTAAATTAGCTAAAAGCTTTAAGTTTAATAGCTTAAGCGGTTAAATATCACTAGCTTCCCGGTTGTCGTTTTTAGTAATTTTAAGTTTAATTATTTTAAAAATTAATTTAACCAATAATAGTAGCTTTTAAGTTAATATTAATGTATATAGTTTTATATATTTTATAATTTAACTTTTTAAAATTTTCCTTTTTTTAATATTTATTTATTCATTGTCTTTTTCATGTGTCAATTAGTGTCTTTTATAGAATTGAAGCTGCTAGTTAAAGTATATTGATCGTAGGATAAAGAACTAGAAATGTAGAATAGCTACATTTTGTATACAAAAAGATTTGTGTGTGCACGGTGGGCTGGTTATGTAATTAATGGCAGGGTGGGTGGACCCCGTAAGGTTTGCCTGTTTATTTAAGTCAGCTATCCGTAACTTTCTGTTAAAATTATTTAAAATTTTATTTTAATTGTTATATGAATGAGAGTTTAAAACTGTGTTAACTGCTTAAAAAAAGTTTTGTTTATTTAGGTTTAACAAATTAAAAAAAAAGAGAATAAAAACCTTTTTTTAAAAACAATGGCATACCTATATTGCTATTATAATTATTTACATAATCTTTTTACTCAAGCATTAACAGCTCATTTAATGCTGTAAGATTTAGCTGTTCTGGCCAGATAGTACCTAAGATAATAATATAGAGTATACTTTGATGGACCTTTTTACAAGCCCGCTTTTAGATGGCAATATTTAATCTTTCGAACCTGAACCTGATTTAAACAACTAAGCACCACTGTTGCAAGGTAATAATGTAAGCTGTCAGTTGCGTACTAAACCATTTAGCTTCCCAGCTCAACCTCAGTTGCTTTGCCCACTTCAGCTTCTTCAATTTTTCCTCTAGCTTGATGCTCGGCCGCTCCAAACACCTTGTCCATATCCTCTAGATGCACAGCATTTGTCTCAGGAACAAAGAAGTACACCCACGGAACAGACAGTGTCAAGAACGATGCAAAGAGAAAATATGTACCAAAGCCGATGTTGGTAATTATGTATGGCGTACTTCGAGCAATAACAAAATTCATGACCCAGTGAGTAGCCACGCAAATTGATACGCAAGTAGAACGGATCCCCGTTGGGTACTATAACATTAGAGTTAGAGATTTTCTTTACAATGCCACTTATGGCAATTTATTGTTACTTTGGTTTTGCTTAATGGACGCGATATTCTGGAGCCGATAATTTTTGCTAATCACACTCCAGGCGTTGATGTTTAAAACTTGCCAAAGGACGGCAGGAAGAACTTCAATATTTACTTACAATCTCAGAAGCAATGATCCATGGAATTCCAGCCCAGGAGAAACACCAGCCAATCGCGTAGACATAAATCATGACCACAGCTGCGTACCCACCGCTTGTAATGTGGGCAGCAGCTGTATCGCTAGCCAACGGAACCGCGATTTTGATGTAGGAACCAATAAACCACATTGTCAATGCCTGTTGTCGAATGCTTAGTGCCTTAACTTAGGAGATTTCAAGCCTCGTGGGATTAGTTGCTTACCATTAGTGCACTTCCGGCCATCAAGGTTTTTCTGCGGCCGTAGCGATCAACGACAAGAAGCATAGCAATGAGGATAGCCACAAATCGAACAACGCCGTATATACCCGTAGCAAAAAGTTCACTATTGCCACCTGTGAGGCCGATGCTGCTGAATATTGCTGGGGAGTAGTAGTTGATGGCGTTGGATCCAGCCCACTGCATGAATATGAACATGAGCACACCAATAGCCAGTCGATTGCGGTTCCCTGGTTTTGCAATCTCTCGAGCCTGGGCTATGATCCCGTGTCCGCCTGTCTCGACGAGTTCATTTTCGATCTGTTGCATGATCACGGAAACCTCCTCTTGTACATAAGGGTGGTCCCTAGCTAAGTTTCGGATTCTCTGTAATATAGCGATACACGATTCCCGGCCTTTTGAGCGCGCAGTCCATCTGATAGTATTGTCAGGGTTCAGAAACTGCTAATTCACCACGGGAAGCACATGCCTTGGTGACTCGGGAAGACCAGGGAGTCCGATGAGTAAAAGCAAACCAGGAATAAGTTGCACCGCGAATGAGACGATCCATTGTGTCGGACTAGTCGGCAAGTTCGTTTGGAGTCCGTAGTTAATCCAAAATCCAATCATCGTACCGGCTGACACGCTAATCTCGTAGACTCCCACGAGACTTCCCCTTATACTCGGTGGTGCAGCCTCGGATACATACAACGGGACAACCACGCTGGCGGCTCCAACGCCGACGCCGCCAATAACTCGGCCAATGAATAGGAGTGCCTCGGAGCCACGGGAACCGGTCTGAATTGCTGAGCCTACGCAAAAGAATATTCCGGCGAGAGCCAAGGCCCGGATACGTCCAAACTTGTCATTGAAAGGCCCTGCCACGACGACCCCAACAATGCAACCAGCTTGCAACAGTGAAATGACATTAGCCGAGAATGCCGACTTTGTAGACGTCGTGGCGTCCTCAAGCCCAAAGTCTCTAGTTTATCCGGTCAACAGATGGCGTAATATACGCATTTTACTATTATATGGACATACGCACAATTGAAAGGAAGGAAGTTCGATTGCTGTACCGATAAATCCAAGGTCGTAACCGAATATAAATCCACCCATACTACTAATTAGGGTAAGAACCCAGATGCGCCAGTTATAGACCTCCTTGGGAGCAATCGTGGCCGGGCCGGTGTTGGCGTGTCTAGTATTCATGGTTTTGAGCCTGTGCTTTGGAAAGAGATAACTCACGAGTCTCTAAGTAAAAGGGGGCGGGCGCTTCGTGTGGAAATCTGAGAGCAAAAGCTATGCAGATGCCAATCTTTGTTATATAGAACCCAATCTCGTAAGCTGGATTCAGGGGAAATCATTTGAACATGCACAGAATTTCCACGGACATTTCGATTAAGCTGACGAGCTTTGATCTGGTCTACTAGGTGGCCTTTCCAAAGACGGTGGGTTTTCTAGGCTGTGGATCACGAGTTCCCACGGGCCGCGGTAGTTGAGCACGTCGGCATGGGTCTAATAACGCTATTGAACACAATTTAGTCCATCAGACTAGCCACAAATGTCATTATACCTGACGATCTTCTTTCGGACGAACGGTTCGAATTGACGATTGCTTGTTGTGGTTGTCGTTGGTCTAAGATGAAGGGGCGACAAATGACGAAGAGGTTTGGCCTTGCAGACTACAGCTTTGACTTGTTCATAGCAGAGAGTTGCAATACGGCGCCCTCTACTTATTGACGAGTTTGCTCTTTGCTTCGTGGTCTTGTACTTATCCAGTCTGGGAACAGCGTGTTCTTAGCTCAAGGAAGCATTTGGTGTAAATATAAAATATTTTTCAGATACTCATATTTCATGTTTCTTGAATGTAAAACACTCATGACATCTAACCCTTCCAATGCGTGTGGGCTCCCCGGGCCTGTGGGAATCAACCTCCTTGATATTTACACATCAACACTAACGGAAGTTGAACAATAGGCTGCTTAGATAACGTAAGCTCTATTATGTGTTTATGCAGTATGTCGAGCTATGCATCAAAACCCTCAGGGGAGGTTTACGAGCACATTACCATAGAAGATTCTGCGTGCTGTCCTGACGACGCTGCTATACTCTACATCGATGTGTCCGTTTTCACGGGTTTCTAGTGATACCATGACCTCCATTTGCCCCGTTGGGTGACCAATATAAACGGTTTGATCGCTTGACGTAGGTAATTGTTCCACCATCTCCGGCGGCGAAGTTGCCAGGCTGTCTTCTCGAAGAAAGCGACGGCCACTTTTCAGACTGAGCCTATATGCCACAGTTCCAGGCACACACAGAGCTACACCGAGGCAAACCGCGCCTGTAAGCTGCAGACTAGGATGTGGCTTGCCCATGCTGTATGCCTGAACTGCGACGTCTTCCTTTATCGACGGGGACAAGAATGCAATTTTTGGTGTTCCACGCCGTTGAGAAGCATCTGTAATGGAAGGCGCCAGGCCCATAACCACAGCACCCGCACAACGGATATCTTCGGTGACAGCAACCACCTCGACCGCAGCTGGGGGGAGAATACGAAGGTACTCAGGGAGACTTTCTTTGTCAACAAATATAAAGGGATTCGCCGCATCAATAAATGTAACGCGGACAGATATGTCGTGCGAAGAAATGTGTAACCACTGCTCGCGACGATCGCTTGGGAATAGGACCCCAGTCATGGTCCCAGCCGGCCGCAAGAACTTAACATCAATTCGACTCCCCGACCCGGCAAAGCCGCCGATTTGTGTGTCTCCCTCTGATTGGAATGCACCATCCTCATCCACTTCGACTGTTTGGATGATCAGTTGATTAGTGTTTGTATTGAATGTTCGAACCATCACCTTGGACCCGGCTTTTTTTGGAGTATCGACTAAGCCCTCATCCACTGCAAATGGGCCGACACCGGAACAGACATTGCCGCAGTTTCCAGACAAGTCGAGCTTGCCTCCGCCGACAGGCACTTGCACAAAGGTGTATTCCACGTCAATGCCTGGCCGAGTTGACTTCTCTACAACTGCCACCTTGGACGTTGTCGAAGAGCCTCCACCTACGCCATTAAGTTGCCGCTCGTCACCGTCCGCTGACCCCATCACGGACAACAGGATGGGCGACCAACTCTCTTTGTCGGCGGGGAGATCGCGGCGGTGGAAGAAGAGCGCTCGAGACGTGCCGCATCTCATCAAAACCGAAGGTATTCGAACTTTTCTGCGTCGTTGTTGGGCCGTGCAGGGCATCTTGTGGGGAGGCAAATCCAGATGCTGAGAAGCAACGCGTAAGATAGATTTTCCAGCAAGAGAAACTGTCATTTCCCTGCGTTCCTGTGAGTTGTTTCTGTTGTAGACAGTGACAATTGAAGGAGTCTGGGTCCGACACAAACCCGAATCAGTCTTTAACTTGAAGAGCTTCATGGCAAAACTTAAACTACTGTTACGAGTGACCAAACGGACATCTGATTGCCCTAGTCTTTATTATCCACGCTATTGTACCCAATTATCCCTTCCACAGACGTTGCCGTCCTTGATAAAAGTCCCGTCTCGTCGTGGGGTTGCCGTGGAAGGACGCAGAGCCCGCGGAGACTTGCGGATCCTGTCTCCACTGTGTTAACGGAATTTCTCAGGTCAGCCGCCTCCGTATTCCCCATTAAACCCAAACAACGTATCTCCAGAGAAGAAACAACTCGTAAAGGGTGTCTCGGGGCTGCACTGGAAATCCAACCATTCATTTGGTTGGGTTCCATACGATAAAGTACCAAAGTCGTTCGTCGGCACAGACGGAAGTTGACTGTGGTATCCGTCAGCCCCTGGAACGCCATGCACACGTGTGAAGCTTTGTATAATAGCATCCATATCTAAAGACGGTGTGTCAGAAATACTAGGGTCATTCATATTCAAAGAAGACCCAGCTAATGGAGCTGGTTTTGCGGTTGTTTGTCGAGCATTCATAGGAGACCGATGATTAATCCCCGTTATGGTTGAGTTCTGCCCGTTTCTGTTGTTCGGATCAGGAGAGCACACTGTCTGTCCACGTAAAACAACACCCATTCGCGCTGCCAAGTCAGCGATGACGTTTCTTTGCTTCCGGACAGCCCAATTAGTCTCCTGGTTTTTTTCCAAAACGGCCAAGCAAGTCGCGAGGGACGCATGAGCATCAGAGCCTGCACTACATTGTGCTGCAATCCGAACATGGATGGTAGCGCCGACATAGGTTGCATACGAGATCAAGTATGGAGCTCTTTTTATGGAGAATTCACGATCATAAGCTTCGAGAAAATGCACGATTTTTGTGGCAGCAGTAGAACAAATGCGGAATGCTTCAGCAACGATGGCTTGTGTGTGTGAATGAAGATGGCCATCCGACACGAATGGCCTATTAAGAAGAATCAGTAGCACATTGTACATTGCCCTATTTTCTTAGTCAGTCTAAAGTTTCTAGGACCTTATATTCGCCTTACCGAAGAGAGATGACATGTGGAGGAGGCACCGTGCCCCTTTGGCTTGGATCATACGCCAAATGAACTGGTAAGGATCGACTCCAAGCTTCTAAATCTTCTTGAAGCTTCTTCCGATCTTCTGAGAGTATTTCGGGAGCTCCGTTAGCACTTTTCTCGGCGTATAACCTGTTGATAATCTTGTTCATTATGACGCTGAGCTTGCATAGCTCGGTGAAAGTCGAAACACTGTAAGCCGGGGAGCCAGGATAGTCAGTCGACCCGGGAAAAGCAAAAGATGTCCAATGCTCCAGCTCCTCGTATCTGTCATTGAAGAGTATTGGAACTCTTATATCAAAGTCTTGAAGACTTGGTGGTCGACCCTGGTAAAGTGACTGTATCTTATCAATAACTAGCATCTATTTAGCACAATATCAAAGGTACGCCAGTTTAGACGCTTACCAAACGCACCCCAGAAAACTCGCCGACTGATCTCGAGATCTTCTTCTGACGGACCCGCAGCATCAAAAGACAGGGACCGATCTACATGAATGCCCAAGTCTACAATCATTCGAAAGGCGATCCCAGCATATAGCCATGCAGAACTCCTCTCGTCGCCAAGTGCAAACAATGAATTAGTCATGACAAGTAAAGCCTGAATAGTAGTGATATCACTACGGTCGAGTGCACTTCCAAGAAGTTCCTTGACCCTCGCACGATATTTCCATCCCGACGTACGCACATCATCTGGATTGCTTCGCAACTCAAGTCGAGAGCTAAACTTGGCAGCACCAAAGTATATCGCATTAAGCAGAAGTTTGGAGAAGTATTTGCCTCCGGATGCCATGTCACGCATAAAGGCTGGGCGATACGTTACAAGAAAGGAGTGGTGTTGCCTGTTCCAATGAATGGACAGCAAATGCAGACCTAGCTCTGGATCTTCGCCATCAAAATCGAACTTGGCGGCGGCATAGTTGATGGCTTCCATTTGACCTAGCCGATGACTGTGAGTATTGCGTCCAACATAAATGAACTCCAACATACGCTGATGTGCGGCCTCGGCCATTAGAACCTTCTGTGCCAGATCATTTGGTAGGCGTCTTCGGGCACTCTGAGATGTCCGTTCTTCAAAGTGGGCACTTGTTGGTCCGTAGTATTGAGTACTGGATGCCGTACTTGCTGACCCCGGCCCATCACTTGTGAAACTATTAAGTGCGCGTCCTGGGCTTGGCACAGTAGCATCGCCCACGTTAGGCGTTATCAGGTGTGCGCGACGAGACTCGCTCAACTCAGGAGGCCCAGACCTGACTTGAATCTCTGCCTGAACCGGCGTTGTCTCCCTTCTCACAGTAGGACTCTTTCGTGGACGAGAAGCCGGTGTATAGACGCACTGCTTACCATACGTCCGACAGTTTCCACAGCGAGGCCGCTCATTGTTGCATTTGATCTGGAACTGATGTCAGATTTCTGGCGTAAAACGATTGGTTAGAAAATAGTGCAGACCTTGCGGCGGCGACAGAATTGGCAGGCGGTAATGGCACGGCGCTGAAGCGGCGAATCTTGGCTATCGGTCATGACTTAGGATAATCATTGGATAGTGTCCGTTACAGCTCTGATGCACCTGGTAGTGTAGAACCCACGGGTGTTGTTGGGACATGTTCCACGGAAGCAGGGCGCAAATTATGAGAACGTCCAAAATCGACTGAGTCTCCGCTTCCGCGGCAGCCCGTTCCGCGGCAACTCTTTCTCCACTTTCTTCACCCTGTCCGAGACTCCACATTGGCTAGAACGGAAGCATCTAAGTACGGAAAAGGTTGACCTGTGCTTTGGTTATAGATACCACCAAATAGAAGGCGTACTGTCTAGATACCTACATGTCATTGATGGGTTTAGTATGAATTGTGCAGAGTGCTGGATACCTGCAACGTGTGAGAGACTGTGTATGCCCAGAGTGACTACAAACAAGAGTCAAGATGCCAGGGGGATATATGATCCATTTTTTGCCCTAGCAGGGGCCTTTTCAAGACTCAACATGGACCCGCGGAACTCGCAGCCAGGGACCCCGTTCCTGCGCGGGAATTGCTAGATGCTCCATCTCGCAAGACTTTAAGTTTCCGTTGACAGGTGACTGAGTATCAGCGAGGAAATTGATAGAACCCTGGATTCTATCATATTTACTTTGTAGCCTTATAAGGCTCTATACTCCTCTTTAGGAGTTCTGCGGGTTCAGTTGTTGATGCGCCTTTCTTAAGTATATCTATCGCCTAACTGAAGCAAAGCTACCAAGAAAAAAAATCCATTGCTGAAGCACAAAGTCGTTTTCCTAATATTATTGAAAAACTTCGACTGTTGTCATCTAAAAGCATAGAAGCATCAAGCAGATGATTTCGTTATGCATGCAGCAGCGGTCCCAGCGTCACCCTATTCGACAACCAAAGAGAAGAAAGTTGCTAAGAAAAGTGTGCGCATCATTCATGCTCTGGATTTTGAAGAGGTAACAATCCTAACAAGAAACTAGATTCCACCTTGGATATCATGTATTTCGGGAGCAGTAGCCGGCGGCTGCGAAGCTGCGACAACTGTTAGATATACGTCCCCGCTGAGCCACAGAAGTCTAACAACTAGCAGTACCCTTTCGAATTTGTGAAGACCAGACTTCAGCTTAAGAACGCTTCATCTGCCTCCAACCCCCTCTCTATTATCCGACAGACCGTCGCGCAAGAAGGCGTCAGAGCACTCTACGTCGGCTGCTCTACACTTGTAATGGTCAGTTTGGCCATACTAGCTTGAGGTCTAGAAGAACTAATATTTTCGAAGGGTACAGCATTGAAAGCTGGGGTCAGATTTATGTCATTTGACAGGCTTAAAAGCGCACTTGCAGATGACAAAGGCAGGTTGACAGTTTCACGGTCCATATCTGCTGGAATGATGGCCGGAGTAGTGGAAAGTGTGACTGCCGTAACCCCGACTGAACGTATTAAGACTGCCATGTAATTATTCGCACTTGTTTCACTTTGGTACAATCGCTTACGGGTATCTAGGATCGATGATGCTAAGGGGGCGGGAAGATTCCATTCATCATTGCATGCAATGAGAATCCTTGTTAGGGAGCAGGGCTTTCGCGATCTATATAAGGGCCTCGCAGCGACTACTTTAAAGCAATGTGCTACTTCCGGAGTGCGTATGGGCTCATATAATACTCTTAAGCAGAGACTTGAAGCCTACGGACTCCAGGCAAGTAACATTGCGACATTTCTGACGGGGGGAATTGCAGGGACGATAACAGTCTATGCAACTCAGCCTTTTGATGCTATTAAAAGTAGAACACAGAGTGTGCGGGGAGCTAGAACCTTCGAAGCTGCTCGAGCCATCATTTGCGACAGTGGAGTTCGCGGGTTCTGGAAAGGCAGCACTATGAGACTCGGCAGATTAGTTTTCAGTGGTGGTATTGTTTTCACGATTTATGAGAATGTCTCCGCCGTAATTCAAGGATGTTACAACCGATAAATAGAGTGAGTCTGTGTCTACCAGTCCTAGTATCAAACTATTACTGACTGGTGCTCATCACTGAGACAGAAGAACTGTGACGACAACAATAACGATGATACGAACAGAATCATTGACGACAGATTGATGGTAAGCTGTTGAGCTGGTACGCTAATTACCATGCATCTGCTTCCTGGCGAAATCTTTCAATATTCATCGCATCGCTACTAACCAGGAAATGATCTCCTCTAGATGATGTCTCGAGAATTCTTGTTCGCCTTTCTGTTTTGCCTAAAACATATCAACACGGCTCGATGAAGACATTTCACTTGCAGGGTGCTGCTTATTTTCCTGTGTCTCTTTTAGAATTTCGACTGCTTCGTTCGCCGTGTCGGCTATTAATGTACGATAGGCGAGTTTACTGTAATGATCCTTACTCTCGATGCTACTTCTTTCATTGGAACTTGTCTCTTCCACAAAAGGATTCTATCCCAGACCCAATAGAGTTCAATCCGCCAAGTTTCGAAAATTATCAATTATTGACATATAGTTCCGGGAGCTGTCTCTGACCTTATGTGAGAAGATGGGTCCAACTTCATGCGCATAAGCTTTTCTGGTTCCACGACTTATTTTAGAGACGAATGATCATGTATTTGCGACTATATCTTTTCCTGGGATGGTAACGGCCTGGTTATCACCACTAATGTATCCTATGAACGTATTAGTGGGGTGTTTTGGCGACCAGCCCGAGACATCGAGGGGCATTTTAACAATCATAAGGCTGGAGCCGCTTTGATGGTAGTACTCTATCGTAACATTCTTTGTACTGATGACAACGCATTCCGCGGCTGAAGGGAGTGACAGTAGCATGTTGACCCAGGAATCAATGTCCGGGCGTCTAGGACATAGGGAGCCAGTCTGACGCTAATTAAAACGCAGGGGACCTCGGCTTCATTGGTAATAGATGATATAACAGTCTGATCTACAAATGCCTCGTCGCTAGAACTCTAGTCACTATCCTCAGGATTCGGAATACTTTTCGCATCAGGGTAAGGTAAATTGGATATGGTGTGCGGTTTCGCGTGAGACAGCGGTAAAAAGAAGTTCATCGTCGGTATGATTAATCATGTAATTGTTGTCTTTGCCCTTTATTTAGGATCCTTCTAGTCCCTTCAGTCGTTCCGCCTTATAGATCCTTAAAGTTTCCATGATCCTCGAATAAAGTGAGACATCCGAAAGGATTTCCGGTATCCATCCAGGCCCCCGTGGTCTTAATATATCACAGAGCTCGTTTAACAGTGATTGAGTGAAAGAATGAGGTCTTGGCACAGGTGGTGACTCAAAGGATTCGGGGATCGCGTGGCAACTGTCAGAACGTTGGCATCAAGATCTTTCAAACCCGCAAAAACCATCTCTGATAACACCTCAATCTTTATCCCGTTTCTTCAGTCACGATGAGTCAGTGTCTATCGAATGTTGCCATTCTACTCAGATAGACCTACTTGTAGGAAAAACATAAAAGTTGTGAACATTCCTGTATGCGCATGACCGCTATAGTAAATGATAAGCAACTTTCCTCCGCCATCATTCTCTGTCACTAAGGAGTGAACTTTATGAGCTAAAGAAACATAGCTAAATTTTGAGGAAGGAATTCGCTATACTTTGGTCTGGAATTGATATGTTTCTCTGAGGACGTTAAGTTTTTGATCTCTTCGTCGACACTGTGGTTATCTTCCTGCCACCTCAGCAATAGCGAAGAAGTATTGGTGTATGAGAGGTGTCGATTCTTCCATCGAGGCTAGTAGCTCACCTTCAGCCATCTCTCTTCTGTAGCCTTCTTCACCTGCAACTTATAGATCTGATCAAGCCTGTGATCATTCCGCGAAAGGAAGCTTGTTAACTTGTCTCTGCTCATAAAAGCCTATTCTCTCGCGCTTAGAAGTATTGGCCATGTCTGTTGGCTTGCGCTTTAGCGAAAGCAATCTCTTGTTTGACAATGCTGCTACTGCATCTCCCGATGGCATTGAAGTAAGGCACAAATTTATGTTAAAAGACGTCCACAATGCCTGAATGACTTGATTATGCCTTTGTTCATTAGTTAGTAGTTCGCTAAGTTCAGGATATTCTCGTACATGGACGTTGAAGTGCTTATATGGCTTGTTTACAGCAGCGAACAACAGACACATGAAAGTCGATTAGAGACTGCCGTAATCTGCTCGAGGTCAGACACAGTGTTTAATATTTATCAAAATATGGGCAAAGCTTGCCAAATTTGATGAACGGGTTGGCCAGAATGATCTGTGATAGTTTGATTTTGCGTATGGATGAATTGAATATTCAAACTCCAGTCTAAATCATATCCACATTGTCAATTTTATACTGCCCAGACGAGAGCAGCAACCTCTAGATGTGATGATGTGAATGTATCCGGAATGCTACTAAAATCTCGAACTGCGAACTAAACGGAGAATAGTCTGCTGGCAATGCTGGGGCCTTTATTTTTAGTGTGGTCGAGCCGAGCAGTGAAGACAAGTGTAGTATCAGCGTGTGGAACGCTCTTCGTCTTTTGTAATTAATATCGTTTCACTTTGGTAAGAACGCTTCGCATCCTGTAGCGACCGATGGTCTAGCTTTTAAATGCAAGTGTAACGTTTGGTTTGCCCTATGACGAGAGCCACCAGCAAGCCAAAGAAGCTTGGTTCTTTGGACGGGTGCTATATAGCTTATTCTGCCGGGACGGCAATAACGTAAGAAACAATTGTTTGTTCTCACCGGGCTAAGCACTGTTTCGTGCTTTAGTTAGCTAACGAAACCCGATCCTTGGAGATTCAATATTATTCGTTAATGGCAGGAGAGACGATAATCCTCGGATTCAGAGTCCCCATCAAGGTCTATAGCGTCAATCCCGACGGGCAACAAGATTGGCGTGTTAGCATGTCGTCAGCTTCCCGATAGTAAGAAATACGGCGCCAAGAACACTGCGGCAAAATATGCGACAACGGCAGCTACAGAGTTTGTCGAGATCATTGGCGTCAAACAGGGCCTGGGAGCTCGAGATCCGATCGATTATGACGTTAACATACTTAGAGAGGCCGAAAATTACGACAAAAGCAACGTTTCGTCAATGAATAGAGACTAGATTAGCGGATATATATATCGATTCGTGGCTGATCTACAGGCAGCCTTAGGCTCTCCTACCCGCCCCTGAGGCGAGCTGCCTGTTATGATTTGAGGCCTCGCATACCGAATAGTGGTACCCAAGGACTCCCGGTACCATAAAGAGAGGATTGCAATATCCAAGAGCTGACCAAGAAACTTGATCAGCTCGCAAAGTTATTTATCAGAGGACAGGAAGAAGGGCGTGAAGATCGGAAACAACAAAGGGAGATTATGAGCAGACTTTTTCCTCCACCTCTCTATATTTGAGATTATATCTGCTAAGTGTTAGCGATTCTACCTAGCCCGAATATGTATATTCGAGGTCAAGTTCCAAACAGCTAGTTTTGAAGTCATGTATTAATAGCTAGGTATTATAAATACACTTGACTAGTTTAAGTGTGTGCTTATTAAAAATCCCAATTAGAATGTTATCAACCTGTCGCCGCTTATCATACTTTGGATGCCATGTTGCACCTTTTCAAACCGTGTATAGCCACACGACTCGCTCTCGACGTGATTCATAAATCCGGCCAGCGTTGTAAACTCCTTTCCACAACTCGATTTCGGACAGTGATACAGACTCTCCTGATCTTCAATCCGTTAGCTTATATTTTCCGGTGGAACAGTAAAGCATGGCGCTTACGAGCAGGGGAATTCAAATGCTGGTTGAGACTTTGTAAGTTCCCAAACAGTCTATGGCAGAGATAGCATTCCCAGCGCTGACAATCGGGGTTGTATGAACGGTTGTTAGCCTCATACAGTGTCGGGCCGGACCAATCAATCAGGTTTTTGGTAATAATACCGCCAGGATCTTTACTGCGAATGAACCTGTAGAGCGTGTCTCGAGTCAGGCCAGCAGCATTCGGGCAGGAGCCCGACTCTACGTGGTATGTGAGGCCGGTGGCCGTTGGATGGGTCTTCTTGCAGAACGGACACTGGATCTGGTAGTTGCGATGCGCACGGGAATTGAGATGCTGTGCAAATGGATTCATTTAGTCATGTTAGGCAGAGACGGAGGAGCTGGGCGTACCATCTTCAAATTGTTGTTGTTTGCGAAGGTCCTCTGACACTCACTGCAGTATTTATGCTCATCGTGCTCATGCTCGATTCGCTGGTTTTCTGTCGGCCACGTCTCGTCGCATACCGAGCACTCCCACGCAAAATGGTTCAAGGCGTTCATGTGCTGGAATCGCGCCGTTTCGGAGCCGAAGTAGCGTGCACACCTGTCGCATTCGAATGCGGGGGCACTGTGGCCGGTAGAACGAAGGTGGTTCTCACGAGCCCGCCATCCTGTTGCAAAGACTTTGCAGCATGTGCCACACTCAAAATCGTAGTTCATGATTCCCGGTTAAGTACTCTGTACAGAGTACTCCGTTTTGAGGTTACAGATTATGTGGAGAGTTTAGAGTGACGCTAATGATAGCACAACAGGGGTGGACAACTGAGTGGGTGATCTAGATGATTAGAAGGAAGGGTCCAGATTGCTTAGCTCGCCTAGCGCCTTTGGCGTTTTATTTTGTAGGGGCTTCGAGGCGCTGAAAGAAAATACTGATATATGCACTAACCACTTACTGCGTATTAGTGCCCTATATTCCGCCGGGAGTATCATTATTTTCCTTCAGCGCCTCGGGGCTTCTCCCCGCCCACCCTCCCGAGCTCCAGCCACGACATCCCCACACGCCACACTAAACAGGTAAGCCCCCAGACGCTCATGCACAACCCCCGTGCGGGGTCCTTCGTACTTTCCAAACACTTTAGACGAATCATACTTTGAACAGCGCCTTCTGGACGCAGTACTACTCGCCCCATAAGACGGTATAAGACGGTAACACACCACAATGGCTGGAAGGGGACGGTTTTCAACTACGTAACTTTCAAAGGCCCACGGGCATGGGGGCAAGTGATGATGATCCACATGAACGTGCTGGGCCATATACCTACGAGCCCAACATGCTTATCCATACATTCGAGAGAGGGAAGCTTTTTATGCTGTCAACCGCCGGGTCGGGTTTATAAAAACTCGCACTAGCTAGTGCTGGTTCATTCGATTCCTAGGTGTCGTATATCGACGTGACGACGACCTACCACTGCGACACATTTGCTTCAACATTCCCCAAATGGATGGACGAGCTCGAAAATTACCGCGGCTTCCCGCTCCTAACGGAACCGGAAAATAACCTTGGGTTCCGGGTGGCGACACAACTAGACCTCAACTAGTTCGAGGAAGGCATCGTGTACTTAAGCGAGAGCGGAACGTCCATCATGACCTTATACGTAGACTCGCTTCTAAACTCGTCAATAAACAAATACAGTATTATGACCTCAAGTAAAAACGTCATCTTAGCTTTCATTAAAAGAACGCGCAACGCCAATGGCGTTATAGTCAAAAGGAGTGGAGACGTGTATTTGTAGATAGGGTATTTTATTTAGGATAGATTGATGCGAAGAAACAGAAGCAGCCCTTTAGGCTACAGGGGATCTAGGAGATTTATTTAAGAGTGGGGTATACCTGTCAGAACCCTGTGGTAGGCAATAGACACTTGTTGTTGCGCGAAGGTCTCTAAACCCTTCGTGAACGCTATCTGGCTATATACAGCGGTACTCTTTGTCCCTTGTGACAATACCAGCCTTCCTTATTTCAACAGTTATCTCTGCATGTAGCATAAAGCAGCAGACCTTGTCGGGGATGTTTGCCTTCCCCTTGCCCAGAGAAACAGCGTGCTTGTACCTCAAGGACCAGGGCTAGTGGCTCCTTGCGACAGAGGACCTGGTAGGAACAAGCAAGTCCGCAAACCAGATGGCAGCTGCCAACCATCGGTGTGACAATGGGGTTAGGTTTTCAAACCGTTGGGTGCGTTGGACATACGTCTTCTCTCCTAACTTCAGAGTTTTATACACCTTGAACCCCATATAAAGGCCTTCAGGATAAATTCCTTGAGTTTTAAACTGTCCAATAGCCACTGGTGCAAGGTGAAAAAGATAGCTTTGCTTTTAACAAACCTATACTTCCGTTAATCGTTCTAATTAGTAGCCGGTAACAAACAATGAACATAGATTCTTCTGCACCTTTTTGATTCCCTATACGTTTGCAAACTCGGATAGCATGCCTATTAGCTAAAATTCCTGCGCCTTTGCAGAGAATAAACCTCCAAGTCCTTCGCAATATGTAACGAGAGCCTCGTCCCGATAGAATCATTATGGGTCACGATAGATCCCTCCATGTGAAGCACGATAACTCGCATAAAGAAAAATGCATGTTGCTGTATATGTTCACGCCGAGTTGAACGCCAGCAGGCGGCAACTTGAGAAATCCAGCGCTGCCTCAAAATCTCCCAATCCTTAACGTCTACTTGCGACGTAGCAAGAACTCCTAAGATGTCCTCAAATGTGGGCCGCCTTAATAATTTGCTAGCTGTGTTGATTCTTCACCTGGCTAGTATTGAATGACCATGGATCTGATTGATGATATGTTCTTGGGGCCGGATAAGTGCTTTGTGCCCTTCACCAAACAATAGCGGCAGGCCGATACCAAAGATTTCAAGTAGAGAGTAAGCGATGTCATCGGGGCGCGTTGCTTGTTTTCTTGACGCACACGACCTTTTTATGGCCTCCATAAGGGAAGCACCTTGCAAGAAGGCGACTGGAATGGAGGTGACACTGCTGACAACATCACATAATTCGGCGTCCTTATCTATTGTGCTGATAAGTTGCCATTTCCGGGTTGTAAAATAAGAGTCGTTTTGTCGCTTTTAATTCTTGAAGAGTCCATCCTCAAGTGAGCCATCTACTGTTTTGAGACGAAGAGTCAATTTCTGGGTCCTGTAAGCAGGCGTAGCATAGTGCAGCATCTCGATACCATTTGAACATGTAGTTAATTGTCATACGGAATAACCCAAGGTAGTGAAGATGCGTATATCCGATGCCAGGGGTTATATCATGTTATTCATCTGCAACGCGGCGGTCTACATATTCATCTACTCGTTGGTTTCCTGATCACGAAAACGGGCACGATAATAGGAGATAATAATAGATAGACGAAAGCTACGCTTTCGTATATATATAGACCTAGTTGCCGCCAGAGCTGAAAGGAGAAAACTAGTTCGATATGGTTCCCTTGCGGCCATAGATGATTATATGCGAATAGAACACCAGTTCCGAGCCCTAGCTCGTTACAATAATAGCTTCAGAAAGCTCAGCACTGCTTCGCTTGTCGATGCAGCATGTATCTGCCCAAGTTCATTCGAGGTCATTCCATTGCGCCACTATGTTGCAGCAAAGTTCTATCTTCTTAAAACCCAGGTAGGACGCGATCGCGTCAGCTGTAGATGGTTGCCCCTGTTCTATTGCCTCGTGGTATTTTATTACATCCGCGAATGAGACTTCTTCGCCATCGGCTAGCCATGTATGAGACAATTTGGCCTATGGTAGGCGAGTTTTAATTTAAGAATGGTTTAATTTGCAGATTTTGAATGTGGAGTAGACGTATGACAGTTTTCAGAATCGGGATTGCGCTTATTCTCATCGTCGTAAAAATGAATGGCGATTGTTTAAATGGGAGATGGGAATTGGGGGACGGGGGAGAAGATGATTATATATCCCTGTGCCTCCCGTAAATTCGATTGCTGCGAAGTGTGTCTATGGCACGTTGAGGCATGCTGGGGCTGAATGTGCATTCAGTCGCCTTTAGCATGACCGGTAGCTA
The DNA here is from genome assembly GCA_019843955.1 of Xylaria sp. 218_066. Classification (NCBI taxonomy): domain Eukaryota; kingdom Fungi; phylum Ascomycota; class Sordariomycetes; order Xylariales; family Xylariaceae; genus Xylaria; species Xylaria sp. 218_066. The sequence goes on from JADKYC010000194.1 coordinate 24,140, forward strand.
CCGGTGCTCCAATAGCCGAGACCAATCTCGCTCACATTTACTATGCCTTGTGCTGCTCATATTAGTACTCTCCTTAGCCACCACCAAGGTTGAAGCTTCATTAGCCCCCTCATTCTAGACTTCTACTAGCAAATCGCATGAATTCCTCGAAATTTACAGGTTCTAGTAAAGGTTCCAATTCTTCAACTGTTTATAACGTACTCATGTCGTAAAGTGGGATTCCTAATTAAACTCCTGAATGAGCCATATAATGAAGGTCTGCTCGTTCACAACTATGATGCCGTTCCCAGAGCAGTCATTAACCTCATCCTCGGCAGCTCAAGCAATGCTAACCCATCCTCGTCCCCAGACACTGTCCATGCTCTTTCCAGATACCTACATATAGCAAGCCCCTCAGTGCAAGATTGTTTCCACAGCCACCAGAGCCTCCGATCGCAGATCTTCGCATACCAGTACAAAAGCAGCAACATCGCTTTCTCATCTTTGTTAATCAACAGGCCCCGGAACGGCGCATCGAGGGTTCTGACAAAGCATATGTGCACTAGAAAGTTTTCCTGGTCTAGATCGAGCATGAATAACTCGGCAGCTGATTTGGCGGTTGCATAATAAGGGTTTTTATTTGTATTGTTGATTTCTTCGCTCCGGTATTCATTGAGGTTGCCCTCTCGGCAGTGGTTAAGGCAGTTGTTATCGGTATTTTTGTCATAAAAAATAGAAAGAGACGTAGGGAGTAAGGACGAAAGTCCAAAGAATCTTCCAAACCCACCGGGCAGACCCTTAGCCCAACGTTCTTTCGGCTCCATAGTCGTCATACTTAGCCCTGTCACCCAGGAACATAAATCACGCATCTCCTTCGCCGGTAGAAAGAAAGCAGAGTCTGACCTCAATGGGTCCGTCAATTCCGCAACAAGCATCTGCCCATCGCATAAAGTGAACCACGAGAGATCGGCAGGCGATGGGGCGCGAAGCGGCCAAGCTTCCTCCGGCGACCGAGCTTCTACACATGCCAGAGCGCCAATGCCTATCAAGCTTGCTGATACCCAAAGCATATCGCGTTCACATGGTATAATGGGTTTGTTGAGATATCGCCGCATGTAAGAGATGGCATGATACCAGTGGTACGTGAGCAAGGATGTCCTACTGCTTCCAAAGGGGGCAATGGCCAGGTCATGGATCTCGGCCATGGCAAGTATGGTGTGCATCAGCAGTGGGCTCTACATAGAAATGCATTAGTTTTGGGGGGTTGTAACCGTTTTTACGGAGAGGGTGGACAATTAACCGATGCTCATACCGTGAATGCTAAAGGCAGGGTTTTCGCAGCATAGACATGATTTGTTGCCCCTGTCCCAAGCGTCCAGACTGTGCGTCTTTGGAACTTCTCAATAAGGGGGATGTCTCCCTCAACGAGTTGGTATGGCTCTGAGCTATACTTGGACCCCGAGATGGGCAAGGGGGCTGGTGGAGACCGCACAACTTTTGGAGAGATAGAATCTATATGAACTCGAAAGCTCGGTTTGGCTAAAAGACCCTCTGACGAGAACTTGGAGCCGTAGCAGCAGACAACATTGAAGGATTCGCATCTCTTACAGCATGGTTTTGTCTCATCGCACTATCAAGTTTTAGTATGTATCTTCCGTCGGGTCGATTGTAGTCAGGTACAAGAACTTCAACATAGTAATCAGGGGTACTAGTTTAATAGGTTGCATGCGCAGGTCTCGGACAAGAAAGTAACTTCTTACAAATCGACGAAAATCATCTTACCTTAACACTTCTTAGCTTGCAGTTCGCACACCCGTGGCGGGATTTCTTGTGAGCTTTGCGCTTTCGAACAGGGCTCACATCTTTATTCGCTGGCATCTTGCCTTAACGAACTAGTGGAGCGGTATTAGTTGCAAAGCTTGCTGAGATATCTGTTGTTCAGTCTTATGATGTGACCGCAGCCAGTCAAGAACCTTAGTCATCCTTTGGCTGCTGATACTGTCAGTTTAACTCTTTTCGATGAAACAGCCGCTTGGTTTTTCGGCTTTGGAGAAAGTTAGCCTTAATACTCATAGTAGCAACTATAAAGATGTCCGCTTTGCTTACCTCATTATAAGACGCACAGATGAAATCATGGGCTGACAAATTGGAGAGAAGTACGGAGTAGTTCCGATTAGTTCGAGCCAAGAAAGAACGTTAAGTCTTATCCACAATGACTAACCTCGTTTCGTATTCTAAATCACGCTAACCTTTCTGTTCGAAGCATTCATCTTCCCCAACGATGAATACGTATTACATGAGATGAAGTCTCCAAGGACAGTTTGCTATGTCCTCTATCATTGATTACGAAGCGAAGGACGTATTCTAAGAAATAACTGAGAATTTGACGCTAACCCAATTTCGTATTTCTCACAATGCTATTCGCGATGAGCTTCGTGAAACAGCAAGATATCTGAGACCCAACAGATTTGCAAATGTACGTGTATATAAGAGAACGAAGCAGTTACTTTTCAGACAATACCACAAACTTCATGATATATTTTCTATACCATCCTTGGAATTAAAATACAACCAAAATGACCTCCTCCCTCCCTCTCACGATGCGCGCCGTTGTGCAAACCGGCCCAGGCAAAGCAACTGTAGACTCCGTGCCCGTCCCTACAGTAGAGCACGGTTCTGCCCTCGTAAAGCTCGACGCATCCTTAGTTCACTCAAATGTAGCACACATTTTCAAAGCCGAGAATAGCATGTTCCAACTCCCCTACCCTATCATCCCAGGCTCCTTTGGCATAGGCCGCATCGCGGCCCTTGGTCCGGACTCCACGACGCTACAAGAAGGCCAGCTCGTCATGGTCTCATCGTTCATCCGCGCCCGCGATGACCCCTCTGTCAACGTCATCAGAGGCGTATTCGCCGGCTTCACGCCTGCGTCGCAGCATCTTTACAAGACGCTCGCGCGTAGCGGCTTCTTCGCCGAGTACGTTCCGGCCCCGCTCGAGAATATCTATCGTCTCGATGAAGCGCGCCTTCTTGGGAGTCCCCAAGTTGGCGGTTTCGGCTACGCAGCTGGCGAGCTCATCGTCCTCAGCGCCAACGCTATAGTCTACGCGGGCATGCGCAACATTGCACTACAGCCCGGCGAGCGCGTCATCATCACACCAGCCACAGGGCACTATAGCACGGCAGCCATTGACGTGGCTGTGGCGCTGGGGGCGCGCGTTGTTGCTGCGAGTCGCAATGCAGCTGGCCTCGCTAGGCTGAAGGATATATATCCGGACGCCGTAGAAATGGTGCAGTTAACCGGGGATGTCAAAACGGACGGTATCGCGCTCAAGGCGTTCGGGCCTATCGATGCCATTGTCGACGTCTCCCCCCCTGCGGCGACTGGCGCGACGAATTTGATGGCCGCACTATCAGTGTTGCGGGATAAAGGGCGCGTGGCACTTGTGGGCGGGCGGGAAGATGAGACGCTGCCGATTCCTTACCTCAAGGCTATGCTAAACAGTTGGACTATCAAAGGGTCTTACATGTATTCGCGAGATGACCTTGAAGGTGTTGTTCGCCTTGCTGAGGCGGGTTTGATGAAGTTGGGTAAGAGGGCTGGGCATGTGGTTCACGGGGTTTATAGCCTGGATGACTTTCTTGCGGCGATTGATAAAGCTGTTGAGATGGCCGGGCCAGGGACTCTGGTCTATATCAAGCCTTAAAGGTGAGAAGGACTACACATCTGGATTATAGCACAGAATATGCAAGTTATTGTCGTTTGACTTTAAGCGGACACTAAGCCAATCGAAATGAACAATTATACCGATGTTGAGGATTGATGGACATTATACAGCTTCGCCTTGACATACGAAGATTCGGAGAGGCTAGATACGCCAGCTTTAAATAACATAGGTATGTCGTGATCATTAGGTAGTTGTGTAAGCGCAAACTTTTTGCTTACTTGAATGATTCAAATTGCTCACTATCAGTTGACCGACTGCATTGTATCGAATCCTACTCGTCGAACTAATGGTTGCTTGCCACCTTATAATTAGATCCCAAAGTCTCTCTCGATTGTTTGTATTGGTTGGCCGTAAAATTGTGGGCAAGGTCTGTGGGCCTCACGGTCGGGGCCATTTTCATCTGGCAGTTGATAGTACAAATGCTTCATGTTAAGGAGACTGGTTAGTGTGACGGTATTACGGTACATAAATACCACGCACGGCGGCTGCCTAGTCACTCTCCCCATCCATCCTACAACACTAATACGTATTTAATTGGAACAGTGGTGCTGCGGTTCTGCTTGCGACCAAAATGTCTAGTTAAATGAGTATACCATCACTACTTCACCCCAATCTCGTGGGTCAACGCGGGCCGAATTGCAGACCCAGATAATGGATAGCGGTTGGGGGATAGGAATCCCGTTGTGGGCGTCTGCCGAACTAGCCCATCTGCAGCTATCGCCGCTAGAGCTAGCTCGACCGACGTCGTAGTTGAAAGCTAAGAAATCTTCGCCGCTAATGGCGTCACGGTACCTAGAGTTCCAATAAAATGCAGTCCTAGGTGAGCATAGAGTACCGGAGCTTAACTCATCGAGGTTGGGTTCAAAACATGAATGCGAGCTAAGCTGTACAACTTTAGGAGGCCAACTACTATACAAGTATCGCTTCAAGGTTTTTTGGTCAGATGACAAGGTATGGTAACAACTATATGGGGGCTTAGTTTTATAGCTGCCACTCTCTGTTCTTCTACTACTTATACCGGGCTTTCGCTAGCATCAAAGTCTGAATGGCTACATCATTGAAACTCTACGAAAGCAAACTTCTATATATCCTTATCCTGTTTCGTTCCCCTCCGCTTCAGGCCTATTAATAGAACCTGTATATGAATACTAGCGTGATTCTTGTATGACCTTACCGATGATGCGACATTTTGTTATACTATGTATACATTGTCAACCACTTGATCGACACAGATTACCATTTGCAATCAGCTAGTATCGGAGTTCTTCACTGCCAAGTCTCTCAGACACTGTCTCCAATAGCAGTGGATAGTGGATGTCACCCAAAATAAGTGATGCTACGTGACTAAGATCTTTCCAGTCACCTATAATACCATTTGCCGATCCTATTAAATGGTTTGGACCCTGTGGAAAGGAAACGGTTGTTCCTTTGTTCATGCGATTAGTTATCGGTGCTCCCAAGCACGCCAACAATTTTCAATGTTATGTTTATGCAGACAACAACAATTATTATTCGTTAGAAAATTGATCTCCTGCTCAGCAAATTGATGCGCTATGGCAGATTACGGACTTGCTGGCTGGGTGTCCACTCCTAATGTTCGTGGGACGGTCGATATTATTTACAGTTGCGCCACTGTCATTATCACGGCAATTTGGACCATTCTCCATCTTAATGTCCCTGGAAAGATGGACGGTATAACGCGGGTTCTTTTCAGGAGGGTTCGCTGGGGCATATTAGCAATTTTTGCTCCTGACTTGTTGACTATGATTGCGGCTAGTCAGTGGCTTAGTGCTCGTAAATCGGTCGAGAAGATGAAAGCACTGAATGGTCTCGACTCTTGGACAATGGTTCACGCGCTCTATGGGAACAGTGGCGGTACGTCCCATTCACAATTGACTCAACATCCCTCGACTGATTGACGGTTCTAGGCTTCCTTCTTCAGCTGCCAGATCAATCGACGTTTCCAGTTAATGCGGAATGCATTCACTTCTTAGCATCACGCGGCTATATTGCAGTTCCAACGATCACTCGAAAAGAAATATGGGATAAGAGTAAATCAGACCTATTCGCTAAAGGATTTGCCCTCATACAGATCGGATGGATTATCATACAGTCCGTAGCACGGGTTATTGATGGTCTTTCCATCTCTCCGCTAGAGCTCTTCACGCTTGCATTCGTCGCATCAACTGCGATGTCTTATTTCTTCTGGTGGAATAAGCCGCAGCATGTCGAAACGCCGACAACCCTGCATTGCAAATTCTCAATCGCTAAAATTCTAACCGATTGTGGGATGCCTCCGGATGCGCCATACATCGATTCGCCGCTTGACTTTATCCAGAACTCGAACAAAGTCTGGGAGAGGAGATCATTTTTCAAAGAATATGACTTAGAGCGGCAAATGGAGATTAACAACAGTAACAGAACTCTCTTGCAGCGTATTCCTGATGATGCTATCCTGCCAACAAGGCTGCCACCTAACGTTCTCGCAATGTTGGTCGTACCCTCTTTAATTCACTCGGGGATACATTTACTTGGTTGGAACTTTGCCTATCCATCACACATCGAACAGCTACTGTGGCGAATATCAGCCGTAATTCTCGCCTCTATCTCTACCGTCAGCGTTGGAATGATACGCATACTTGCTACTCTTGGTTACCGAGGTAGATATAACCTGGCTTGGGTATGGATCAATTTCCAACAAGACGAATCACAATACGGAAATTTTTCGAAAGTTTGGGATGTATTCCTGGGATTATGTATACTTAGTCTTGTTACTGCGCGTTCCTACATCATAGTTGAGGCGATCATTAGTTTACGAAACCTACCAGCCAGCGTATTTGTCACTGTAAGCTGGACGGATTTTCTCCCTCATGTGTAGTATATGTCTGGGGGCTTTTTGTATTTCACCAATGTCAATACAAAAAATTCAAGGTGTTACCACAATTTACAGGATCAGTGCGGGGTCGGTGTTGGTGGGGGGGGAGGGGGGTTGGCTGGTGTTAAATGACTGACAAACAACAATCGACCTCCTCTTCAGTTGAAACTTTAATCGCATGAATATGAGCAAAAATGATCCCGCCAGAAAACTTTCACTCCTGTCACAATTGTAGAAAGTTCACAATTGATCCCGAGAGAAAGCACTCGTCGCTTTATTCGAGCAATGTTCAGGAGGACATACCTTCCGATATTTTTTTTTTCAATGCTACATTGGAAGACGTGCTAAGAGGGCTTATAGTCAGGTGTCAGCTTTGTCTATGGCTAGATTCGCTTTGGGGAGGACATTCATCTTCCAGTCAGGAACGCTATGGCGTCCTTAAAGCGAGCGAAAATACGTCGGGCATAGTAGTCTGTGCCGAGACGTATTCTATGTCATTGGTCGACCGCTACCCTATCGACGAGATTTCATTCTTTGGGCTTTGGGAAGAAAATTTCGTGTTACATCCGCACTGGGGCAGATGTCGGGTGTTTGCGAAATGCTCAGTCGATGTTTTCACGACGCAAGGTATACACAACTCTCTGATCATTATTTTATGAGGTAACTGAAACGCAGCATATTAGATGATTCTGCAAGCCAACTAATTTATAACCGGCCCATCAACCGATTTCCAGGGTCAGCCGAAAACCTAGGACTTGCTAGGCAGTGGCTACGGAAGTGTCAGGACTCACATGTGAAATGCAGGGAGGTCTCGCAGACTTACATGCCCTTGCGTGTCCTGCGTATCTCTAGCGGCTGTGGCTCGTGCGATTTTCACATCACGCTTGAGACGAAGACTAATAGTGAGTCAATTGAGCCATTTGCTGCACTCAGCTATTGCTGGGGCGGCGATCAATCCTACAAAACGACCAAGACGCGGATACAGTCGGGGAACATGTCTCTTGAATGGTGTAGACTCCCTAAATCTATTCAAGACGCCATAAAGATAACCTCGGCTATTGGCCTCCAGCGTCTCGTGAGTGATCCTCAAAGATACTCTCTTATTGCTTTGCCGCGTATTCGCTTATCCAAAATTCCATGCTGGCCTGAGTACGTGGCCAAAATCTTTCGAAATACTTAGAAACTACATTGGCACTGTTAATAACTGATTCTAAGTCTTCAGTGGGCTGATTCGCTATGCATCATCCAAGATGATGAAGAAGATAAGGCATTGCAGATCGCCGACATGGCGCGCATTTATAGCCAGGCCGCCATCACGATCATTGCTTCGCGAGCCAGCCGAGCCACAGATGGGTTTTTGGGAGAAATTAATCTTACAGCGCAGACACGACTAGCAGTGCGACTTCCATTCCGATGTCCGGGCCAGCAAAACACGGTAGGGTCGGCATATCTGACATATATTGAAGGTAGTAGAGATAGCGGCGAGCCTATTGATTCTCGAGCATGGACACTTCAAGAACGCTATCTTTCCAGAAAAGTCCTCGAGTTCGGTAGCCTACAAACACGGTGGACATGTGCAGCGTCCTCCACCACCAATTCCAGTAACAGCTATGCAGACGGCTGGAAATGGGACACAAATCCCGATGGCCACACTTCGCGGATGTTGTACCTCCATACTGACCTTCTTGCCGACCTAGCATACTTTACCACGCAGCGCTCCAGCGCTCCAGCGCTGCTTGGGTACGCGAATGGCTGCACAGCCGATGGCAGACGGTCCTGAGCGAATACACCCCGCGGCTTTTGTCCGTGCCGACAGACCGCATCCTAGGGATCTCGGGTATTGCAGAGATGTTTCTATCACACCTGAGAAACGAAGGACGTGATGAAACTGAGGAATACTTGGCCGGCATGTGGAGATCATCTTTGCCCAGCATGTTATGCTGGCATGCGGTTGTTGCGAAGGGGGCTCAACACTCAAAACCACAGGATGGGACAGCGAAAGTGAGGGAAGGATCGCTACAAGCTCGTATGATCTACCAAGGTCCGTCATGGTCGTGGACGAGCGTCGGCTACGATGTCTCGTTTGTTTTCGGCCGAGCATGCGATCGTGGTTGCCGAACCGTGCTGCTAGATGCTTACGTCAGGCTCGCGAACACCAGTGTGAAATGTGGCTCTGTGACCAGTGCAATCTTGACATTGAAAGGGCGAATGAGGCCGTCTTTCTGGAATGTAACGAACGGGACGTTGTACGTTGACCTTAACGATGAAGAGTGTCACATAGCTCGAAAAGCAGGCAACGCCACAACAAGAAAATTATCACTTGCAATTGCCCACCCAGACTTACTCGACACTCTTTACAGGTCATCTAAGAATCGCGAGCTTCAGGTACCGGTCTGGCTTTTTGAGATCGGAAATTGTGTTGGTCTCAAAAAGCGTGGGCCCGTTGGACTTGTTATTGAGCCTATTAACGTTTTGTGTTGCAAAGATCCGCCTCGATTCAGACGCCTTGGATTATTTCACATTGATGCGAGGCAAGTTCAGGTGACGATTCCGCAAGTGGGTTCTTCCCCTAGACATTTGCCATTAGAAGATCAAATCAATTTCTTCGAAGGACAACGAGTCAACACAATTCAGCTAGAGTAGCTAAAGCCGTATCGCCACTGATTACCTTTCTTGATCAAGTAAAAGATTTATGAAGTTCAAAATTAATTTAAAACAAAAGGAGGCAAGAACTAATAATCGTGTTACCTTAAATCACAACTGTTAATATAGATTGAACCCGCCTCAAAGAGCAGCACATTCCATCCACGTAGTTAAGTCAGAATTCGGCAGGCTTCTAACGCATAGAATTTTATGTCCCGTAGCATTTTCATTGCCTTACAATTTCTAACATCGAACAGACCGAATTGATTCGTTATTAGGTACGACGGCGCAGTAGCGTGCGTCTGGTAGCGGAAGCATTCAACATAATTTGCATCAAAGTTTTCAAAGCTCAGGAAGATCTCATGCCGCTCCTACGCAGTCATTTGTGCACCTTCTTGCATCCGGACATTCTAGCTCGTTTCTCTTGTATACGGGTTGATCTCTAAAATTATCAAAGGCATTCCATAACATCTTCCTTTAAGATACTCATCAATTCTTTCTTTGTATGTGTCACGGTCTACACCGCTGGTGGTTCCAGTATTGACTTATTGTTATTGCACAGAGAAGGAGAAGTTCTATCTATACAGCAGAGGTTTCCTAGCTAGTATATATATGTACAAGCTGGAGGCCCGTGCCCTTATACCCCTGTAGCGTTCTGTGACAGTATGTTTTATTGCCGGTGCTGTTTCGTGAGATGAAGGGAAGCCTGTATAATGTCCAGTCTGCCTGGATCTAGGTGCAGTGTATAGAAAGCGCGTCTAGGTCCAAAATGAGCGCTGTATTTACAATATGTTCATCCTGTACAGCTTGATAGCTCCTAGCAATATCCTCACATGAAGGGGAGAGAGTGCTTCCCTGTTCTGTATACCCAGACAGAAGATCTAACGAGCTCCCACGACTTGACGGAGGACTAGGTGTTCTTGGAGTGGCGTCTATGTTAAGTTTAGCCATTTTGTTCCCCAGTGAGTCTGCAACTCTCGTCGCTGGAGTTAGACTTGTTTAAACGGTATTCCAGTCGGCTCGCTGACCTTTTGTTCTAGCGGCCACCGGAGAGAATACTGTTTTTAAGGGTATTATCCTCCAAAACTTCATCCTGAGATTGTGTCTGGTAGTACCTGACGAGAGAAAAGGTATGAAGGCCTTGATAACCTTGTTGGCATAAGAGTATCGATTTTATGTCAAGAGACTCAGAATACGCGTTCCAGGCATTTGCGATTTGACCCGCGCCCAGGAAGGCCCTGGCCTGTTTCACGTACGTCAAGTCTTTTTGTTTGGCGTAGAGAGGATGTCCCTTGCCCACATTTGGGTGCTTCCCAGCAGTTGACTAGTCATCGTGCGATTAAAAGAAAAATATGACTGTGGATATATGGAGGATTGAAAGCTCAAGTTTAGCTGAATAGATCTTAGCTCAAGACCTAACAGCGTTTTCTGCATAAGGTGTAGAGTTATGATGCTGAGAGGTTTACCTATAACTTCAAGGGTTTCTCAAAGACTTTATACTTGGCGGGATTACACATCCTCGTCCATAGAATAATAAGAATAAGACATTGCAAATCTAAAATCTTTAGTACGGAGTGGTGTATCGCAAGACATTTGTTTTTATTCTAGCCTCATTAAGTCAGGAATGAAGCCTTTCATTGTCACACGGACCAGATTCACGTGACTACCCCGCGGAGCGGGGTAAGGCATTTGTGTATATAAAGGCTAGTCAGGCTTGGATTCTTCCTAGGAAACTTACCTTCCTTAAGAGCCTTTGACGCCATAGCCAATTATTAGAACATTAGGAATGAAGCTATTCCCAAGCACAGAGCAAGCTCTGCCCTTGTGACATTCATGGTCAGCACTTTGTCACTTTGACTTGCTAAAAGTGCAATACTGTATTGATTAACTTTTCGTTTTGCATACACAGCCACTCCCAACACGAATTCGAAGATTAGTCACGGCCAATCATCCACTGACCACTGTACAGTTCGGAGGGCTCAGACATCATTAAGTTTTGTGTTATGTGTTTGTTGGTGACATGGCGCGAAGACTAGACTAATTATGTCAAAGGTAGTACTTGGTAATCTTGTTAGATTATTTAGAAGTCTAAGTTCAGTAGCTAGTACTATAAAGAGAGGTATAATATATATATATATATATTCCATTGCGTATGGGTCGGTTATATCCCAGCTTCTTAACTTTAATACTCTTTTTCGATTTATACGTAGTTAATAAAAGCAAGATTTTTAAAAATACTTAGCTCTTTTTAAAAGTGACTTCTTTTAAATAGAGTAAAGTGGAGGAATAATAGGTTTGTAACGTTTTTATAGCTTTAATAAGTTCTTTAGAACGGGACACTAATAAAAAGTGAAAACCCCGTGTTAAAAAGCTATAATTGCTAAATTTATAATATATTGTAAGAACTAACTAATAAATAATAGTTTATAATTTTTTTTATAATTTTTGCTGCGTATACTTTGTAATATATAACCTTATAGTAGACTTTATTTATAATAACTAACGCTTTAGAACTAAAGCTAAAGTTAGAAGTATTTTCAAAGTTGTAGATCTTGTTTTCCTAAGTAAGGTCTGTTTTCTATTTTATACTAAAAACAATTTTTTTTTATAAAATAGCGGACATACTTGTTTTAGCTACTTTATTTTCGATTATTATTATATTAAATAGTTAGGCTTTTTAACTTTCTTTTAAAATAGTTATAAGCTTATTGTTAAAATTTTTAAAGTGCTTCTTTTATTTATATACTTTTTGCTAATTAGCTATAAGGGTTATAGTCCTAAAATACTATATGCTCCCTATTTTAACCGTTTTTTTTTAGAATAAATATGTTAAACATATGCTAGATTTTTTTTATTATTTTTTATTTAGTACGTAAACTAGTAGTAAGTACTGCAAATAAACTTATAAATATTAGCTTTTTTAGTTTAAGTGCTAGCTAGAACTTATTTAATATTTGTGATACTTCACACTTATAGAAGGCAAGGCTTTAGCAAATAAGTGCTATATTGTATGGAATCTACAAGTGAAGAACTAGAATAAAAAAGGGAGCAGGATCTGCGGAGCAGATTCTGCTGTTTTTGTTTGTGTGTGCTAAAGCACAGCCGCAGTGGCTGCTGCTGTGGCTAGTGCAGCCCGGAGGGCGTGCACAGCCAGCCATTGCGGGTGGCAGCCACCAGCCACCCGTAACTATATTCTTTATATTGCTATATTTTAATATTAAGCAGTATTATAGCAGCGAAAATAGCGTTATTATTATAATACTTTAATAAACGAGATATAGCGTAAATATATATATAGTTAAAGCTTTAAGCAATTACTTAGTTTAAAGTAGTTCGGTATTTTTAAAAGTAGCTTTACATTATATTAGCTAAAATATTTTTTAAAAGTTAAGCTTATTATATTTAGATTAATAAATATTCGTAAAAGTTAATTTAAATTAAACGTTATAATTTATTATTTTTTTTAATAAAGTATAGTTTTTAAATACTTAGTAGTTTATATTTTAGCAATTTTTTTTTTGTTATCTATTGTTTTAGCTAGTTTATTATCTATTATATAGCTTAGCTTTTAATAATTTTAACGTATATATTTTTAAAATATAAAAATAAGTTTTAATAAAATTGTTTATAATTAAAAAAATAACAGTAAAAAATAATAAATAATTTTTAAGCTATTAGCTTTATATGTAAGCTATTTTAGCTTTTTATAACTTTTAACTAGCTTTTATTTTAAATTTAATACTTTTTTAAATTCTTTAAAAATAAGTTTAAATAGTAGTTTTATAAAACTGTTTATTATTTAATTTAAAATAAATATATATTTAAAATCGACTTTTTTAGTAGCTATTTATTTTTAGCACTATTAATCTTAAATTAAAATATATTTACTTCTATTATATAGTAATAAATTATATAAAGCTAAAATAACTTTTTAATTATTATTATATATAATAATAAATATATTATTTAACTTAGCATTAAGTTTAAATAGCAGTTTTTTTATTTAAATAGTTTTTTTAAAAGTTTATATTTGCTTTTTAAATTTAACTTTAAAAAATAATAAAAATATTGTTAGTTAACGTTTTAAACTTTAACTAATTATTTTGCTGCTTAAATTAAAAATATACCTTAAAATTAATTAACAGGTTTTTTTATAAATACCTTAGTTTAAATTAATATAGCTTTATAAGTTTATAGGCCTTTTTTTATATATTAGTTTTAAATTAATTATAATTATTAAATACTTAAATATTTATTTTATTATTTTAATATAAAAAATATTTAGCTTTATTATATACCTGTTATATTTTAAAATAGCAAAAATAATATCTAGTTTAATGCTTAATATTATATATATTAATAAGCTTATAGCTTTTTAATATTACTTTCGGTTTTTATAATTAAATATAAAGTTATTTTTAAAAGCTTTAATATTAGCAGAAATAAAGGTATAAATTAGTTTTGCTTTTTTATATTCGGGCTTATTTAAATTTTAAAAGCTAAATTTTGTTAGGACTTTTTTAAAGTAAGCTTGCTATAATAATTTATAATATATAATATAATTAATTATATTTTATAGCTATGTTTAAATAAAATTTTATAGGGCTTAAATTATTTATTTAGAATTTTTTATTTAAGGTTTGTTTAATTTTGTTAATTTTTAAAACTTATAGGCTTATAATTAAAAGATTATTAATATAAACAGCGATATAATAGTTATTTTAAACAAAACCCTTTATATTTAAGTTTAAACTATTAAATTTTTACTTTTTTAAAAATATAGCTAGCGTTTTATATTATATTTTAAATGCTTATTTTAATTTATAAAATATTTTGTTAAGTTTATATATTTTTTTTAAGTTTTAAATAAATTTTAGTAGCTATTTAATATATATATTTTTTATAACTTTTTTATAAAAAAATGCTATTTTAACGTTTATTTAATAAATTTTAAAATTTAAAATAATAGCTATAGCAAATAAAATTTTATAGCTTATAGGTTTAACTATTAAAGTAAATATTTTATAATAGTTTATTTTACTTTATTGTTTAAATTTTTAAATTATTTACTTAGCTTTATATTAAACTATTTTTTTTAGTTCATTTTTTTTTAGTTTATATATTTGTTTATTTAATAGCACTTTAATATTTAATAGTTTTATTATTATTTTTTATATTAAGTTATTAACTAAAAAGCTATATTTATTGTTTATAGCTTTAAGCTATTTATTTTAATAAAAGCTTCGTTTTATAGCTTTATAGCTAACTAGTTTAATAATTTTAATAGCTTTAATAATTTTTAATATAACAGCAATAAAATAAAAAGCAACTAATTAGTATTTATAGTTTTTTAAATATATTTTATTATATTTAAATTATAGTATAAGTTTATTTAGTTAGCTTAATATATATATTTTTAAATAAATATTTTTATTTTTATTATTACTGCTATTATTTTTTAATAATATATTACTAAATAAATTATTAAGGATATTTATTTTATCCTTTAGTTTTTTTAATATTATACTTTTAGAGGATTTATTAAAAGTATAAAGATTTTTTAAAAAGTTATTTTTAATATTTTTAAAAGAACTGCTATTTTTAGTTAGCGTGTTATTTAATATATTATATAAAAATTTATATAAAAAAAGCAATATTTTTTTCTTTTTTAGTATAAGCTTATTATTGCTATTGTTAACGTAAAAAAATTTTATTATTCTTTTTAAAAGTAAGTTTAAAATAATATTTTATAAAATAGTATTTTTTAAAATATTTATTATAGTTTTATTATTTAAACTTTATTAAACTTATATTTTATTATTAACTTTTTTTAGTGCTTAGTTTAATAGTAGTACGTGCTAAATTTTTTAAAAAAAAGTTATATTATTAACGTTTATAACTTTTCTGCTTTTTAAAAGGATTATATAGTTATAAGAACTTTAGTGCTAATATTTTAATATTTTATAAAATAATATTTTTTTTATAAAAGCAGATTTTTTTTTATTTAATTTAAAATATTGCTTATTAGTTTTTATTATTATTATATAATTATATACTAATATTTAATTATACTATTTTTTATATAGTAATATATTTAATTAGTTATTAAATTATTAAATTATTATATAATATATTATTTAAATAATTATAAGCTAGTATTTTTATAGTATTTTATTATTTATAGCCTAGCTTATTATTAATATTATAATGCTTTTATATATATTAATAGCTTTTTTATAAATACTACTTTATTAGTATTATTTTATAGCAATAAATAATATTTAAATTTTTTATTTTTAATAAAAATATTTAAACTTTTTATTAATATTTTTTTTAACTTTGTTTAAAATAAATATATAATATTTTTGTTTAAAGCGTTTATAATGTTTTAAAAATATTTTAAACGTTTTAATAAACTTTTTTTTAGTTTTAAGCAATAATATTTAGGTTATTTTTTAATAATTATAGCAAATAATAATAAAATATATAAACTTTTTATATTTTTTAAGTATACTTTTAAACAAATTTGCTATATTTATATATAATAACTTAAATAAGTAAATACTATATTAAAAAGTTTTTAAATATAGCGTTTATTTTATTTTAGTTTGAACGTAATATTTATATATACAGTTTAGTTTTTAAAGCTTAATATATTTTGCTTTTATTAATTTTTTA
This sequence comes from Xylaria sp. 218_066, assembly GCA_019843955.1. Lineage (NCBI taxonomy): Eukaryota > Fungi > Ascomycota > Sordariomycetes > Xylariales > Xylariaceae > Xylaria > Xylaria sp. 218_066. The sequence continues at coordinate 40,043 of JADKYC010000194.1, forward strand.
ATTAAAAATTTATTAATATAGCTAAATTGTTTATACTATAAAGCTAATTTAAAATTAAATAAAAAATAAGCAATAAAAGCAGCAATAATAACTTTTATATTAAAGTTAAGTTAATTAATTAAATATAAACTATTATATTTAATATTTTTTAAAAATATTTTGTTTTTTTTTAAAATATATATTTTGTATTTTTAGAAAAGAAATTTAGCGTTAAGTTTTACTAAATAAAATATAAAAATAAAGTTAGCTTTAATCGATAAATAATATATAGCATTTTTTAAAATAATAGTTTTTAGTTTTTTATTAATTAAGCTAATAAACGTATAATTATTACGTTAAATAGCTTAAATTACTAATTTATTAATTTTTAATATTATAAAATATAGGGTATTATAAAAGTTAAAAAAACTATTTTAATTTAAAAATATAAGCATATTTATTCCGCTATTAATAATTAAAAGGTTTTTTAAAGTGTTAATTAAATTAATAGCTTTTTTTTAAATTATTATAGCAAGTAAAATATTTATAATATTTTTAAAATAGCTTTTTTCGGAATATTATTAAGTAATTTTTTTGCTGCTTTAAAAATAATATTATATTTTTTAGTTAATTTATTTTATAAATAGTTAACTTATAATATAAAATAAATAAATCTTTAAAATATAAATAATATTAGTTTTAACTATATAAAAATAATAAAAATTAATTTTTAATTAAAGTTTATAAATATATAAGCTATAAATATAATATAGTTTAAAAATAATTTAAAAAGTTTTTTAATTAATATAGCTGCTAAAAAAGTTATAACAACGTTTTAATTTTTTTTTTTATAGGATTATTATTTTTAAACTTTTGTTTTTAAATTTTTTTTAATTTAACTTTATATTATTTAACATACCTGCAGTATTATTTTTTATTTTATTTAAAAAGTTTAAGCTTAAAATATTTTTTATAGCAAACTTTTAAATATAGTTTATAATAAAAGTTATATAGCTTTTATTTATTGCTATTTAATTAATTTATAATAAAAAAGTTAGCTTTTATAACTAGTAAAATAGTTTATAAAGCTTGCTTTTTTTAGCTTTATTTAAATTAAATAGTAATATTTATAGCTTTTTTAAAAATAACTATTATTTATATAACTATTAAAAATTTTTTATACTTATAAATAAATATTTTTAAAATATTAAGTTCTTAAATAATAAAAAATAAGTTAAATTTAAAGCTAAAATTATTAATAAATTTATAAATAATATATAAATATAGCTATATAAATATTAAATTAAATATTATTATATTTGCTTATATTTATTATAGTACTATACCAAACTATATAATTTTTTTATAAAACTTTAAACTAGTTTTTTTTTATTATTAGTAATATAAAATAAATTAAGCTTTATTTTTAAACTTATATATTTTAAATAATTTTGTTTAAATTAATACTAATATATTTAAAAGTTTAACGTTAATAAACTAAACTTAATAATAAACATTAATAGATAGCTTATTATAAATTATAGCATATATTATATTATATTTATTTAGCTATTTATTTCTACAGGCTTTAAAGCTTTTTACGCTTTTTTTATTTTTAATAATTAAAAAAGTTGTTTAAAACTTTTTAAAAAAAAAGCTGTCCAAAGCTGTTTATAGCTAGTTTTTTTTTTATATTTTAGCTTTATTTTAGCTACTAATCTAATATATTTAAAAGCTTTACTTTTTTTAATTTTTTTAATATAGTATTAAATAATATTCTAATTAAAAATATTAGTAAATTTTATAAATATAAAGTTTATATATTTAAAAAGTATTATTAATAAATTAAAAAATTTAAAAAACGTTAATTTTAAGTTTAAATTATTAAATAGTTTATAACGTTTTTAATTTCGAAAAGCTATATTTATTGCTTTAAAAGATTTATTAAAAAGTTTTCAAATAGCTAATTTTAAAATAGTTTTTAAACTATTATAGCTAAATATATTGTTAAATATTAAAAAGTTATAGTATATAAAATATTTGTTTAAAATAAGTTATTAAATAATATTTTAATTTTATATTTAAAAAAATTATAGTTATTTAAAATAAATAAAAAAATAAAAACTTTTAAAAATATTAAAAATAAAAAGTTTAATAATAAAAGATTATTAATATAATTAAAGCTAAAATTGTTATTTTAATTATTGCTTACTTTTTAAAATAAAAAGTAATTTAATAAGTTCGATAGCTTTTTAGCAAATTAAAAAAATACTTTATTGCTTAAAAAACAATAAGTAATAAAAATAAGAATTTAGTTCTTATTACGGAAGTAGTATTAAATATTTATAGTTATTTTAGTTAGTAGTTTTAATTTTAAATATTAAAATTAATAAAAACGGAAGAGGTTAAAGTTAAAAAATTAAGTAGCTAGTATATATAGTAATTTTAGCTTTTAAGCTAAAATAAGTAATTTATAAGTTTATTTCTAAATTTAGTAAAAATTCTAACTACTTTTCTTTAAATTTTTATATTTTTAAAAAAAAGTTTATTTGTTAATTTAAACAGGAGCTAAAAACTAAAAGAATTTTAATACGCAATAATATTAAAATTAATACGTTATTATAAAATTAAAAATTAGATATAATAATATAAAATAATTTTTAATAAATAAAAAGCGTTAAAGTAAATAACTTAGGTTTATAACCTATTAAAAATAGTACTTAGTAATCTTGTTAGATTATTTAGAAGTTTAAGTTCAGTAGCTAATACTATAGGGAGAGGTGTAATATATATATACATTTCACTGCGTATGGGTCGGTTATATCCCAGCCTCCTGACTTTAACAAATTATGCTTAGCTTGAGCCGCGGCTCTAATGCTGGTCAGGAGGGGGTTCGGCCACTCACTATCACCAACAGTAGTGCAATCGCGACTATTGAATTCGCGTCCGGCCCCCCGAGGCCAGCAATCCGTTACCCTGAAGAAAAGTTATGCCTTTTCTCTCGTCGACTCTAAACCTCATCCCTGCCGTATATCGGGACGAATGGCATAGAAAATACAAGAATTAGCACTGGCCAGCTTAGTTTTGGCGAACCTGCTGAGGCGGAGGGCTTTCTCAAGCTGCTTTTAAACAAATGAAGCTACTATCCAAGGAGCATAACTTCCAACGTGCCGAGAGGAGGCCACGTTGAAGAGAGAAATTTCTATAATGCCCTTGCAAGAAAAGACATCCTCACCGGCTATCTGGATTCTTTTCACCAAAGCTCCCTCTACACTCTATTACTAGATCAGTCGAAGTGGAATTGCCGCCAGTACGTGTTGAAATTAGTGAAATATCCTTTATCTAACCCATGATTAATAGTCCGGATCCATACGAAGAACCTAAACTTAAAGATCTGAGGAGCCGCATGTCGAAGCTTTACCTCCCACTACAACTAAAGGATGGCAAGCTACCACATATTGACTGTGTTTTACTAGACGACCAAAGTCTGAGGTAATGTGCGCTATTAATCAATGAAGTATAGTATATTCTTATGCTTACCTTACTTGTTCTCTGCCAACTAGAGTACGAGAAGCATGAGATTGTGCCAGTTAGTCAAAGTTCCTTCATCTTTTTCCGTTTACGTTGGCCTCCATCGACTTAACCTCTGGGTCCGCAGGATCCATTCGTGCCGTCTAATAAACAAATCAAATAACGCACAGGTCCCCATCGTGTCTATTTCAGCTATGAATGCTCGCATCGTTCAAGCTGTTGTGGGCGGTAGAAAAAAAATCATCGATATTAACAAGACACCCATTGTAAGCCTGGTTGAAGGCGAAAAGGTCGATTCGGACAAATTGATGGCGACAAGTGGCTCCTAGTCACACCCGCTGGCAAAACTACATAAATCACATGGCGGTGGGAAACGGGCTAATAGGATGCACGCGATACCTTAGGAGTATTAATTTAGAGTTTTCAGTTCGGTACTCATTCAAGGAAATTGGATTTATAAAAATTGCTAGGTAAAAGAGAAGTGACTAAAGCACTGTGAGTGTATACATAATACTTATATTTTTGATATTTCTCTATAACGACGAATGTAACACACTTCTTTATAACCTAACGTTAGTTAAACCTAGTTACCTGCTGTATTATATAACGAGCACTTGGCTAAATGTCAACCGTACAACCTTGAAATAGCGGAATAAAGATGTTTTTAAACATAATTACAAGGGTGCTTTAAAGACTAAAACAGAATAATAAATGTTTATAACCTCTAAAAAATAAAAAGTTAATTACTTTCTTTATTTTATAAAGGATAGTTTTAGCTTATAAACTTATAACTATATATATAATTTAGTACAACTTATAGCTAAAGCTACTAATAAAAACATATATATATAACTAACGTTATAAGAAGGTTAAAAACTTAGCATAATAACTTATCTTAATAGGGATAATAACATATTAAACTTTACATCCTGTTTGTCAAAAGTAGTGGAAACGGGTACTTATAGTGAATATAGTGATCAGGATTATATTTATTAGAAGTACAGAAATTAGCCCTCCAGGCTATGGGGGATCTAGTAGATTATATAGACATGGGAGTGGAGTGTACCAGCTTCCCTTATTTTAACACTGTTTCATTAGACCCTTGTTAGAGCCTTAACTTGGCGCAACCAAATCCAAATAGTTTTTACACTCCCACCATCAGATCGAACTAGAGCATATGCGGCGTAATATATTCGTGAATATAAGTAAATGATAGAAAGCGATTACAATCGAATGTATTAGATAGCGGTCAGCTTAAGGAGGATTCGTGATATGTTCATGTTTGCCCTCCAAGACGCACTTGCGCACGGGAATGCAATTGTGGCGTATGAAAGTGGCTGTGGCCTGCTTGGCTCAACGACTAATTTCCCCCTGTTGGAGTAATCTAGATCCTTCCTTCAGAATCATACAGATCTGCCACTCAACTATCGACTCCTCTTGTTCTGTAATAAAATTATTCTACAATAGTTACAGTAGGACAAATACATCTTCAAGGAGCAACGATCGGTTCTAACGTCAATACAATTGTCGGCCTATCATTTATATCTCACAATCAAACACCATCAAGATCGAGCTATTCAATATACCGTGGCCATGGTTTTTGATAATACCCACAAAGGCCTTAAAACCGAGCTTTCCAAACTCGCCAAAAAGTCCAACATTCAAGCTGGCCTACCCTTCATTTTGCGAGGCCTTCCAGTGGCGGCCATTTTAGCCGGTGAGGCTATAGCCAATGTTTCTGGCGGTTCCAATCGTGTTGAAGAGCGATTACTAGGGTTTGATGAGACGGTTCTACTAAACACGCCAAACCAAAACCCATCAGCACGATGTACAGAAAACAAGAGGGAATACACACAGCAAGGTATCGTGATGATGTGTGTGAGGTGCTGGAAGACAAGAAAAGAGCTAGCGCTAACTGCAAGATATGGTAATCAGAACCAATGTATACAGGACACGGATGATGAGGAAACCAGGTTTTTTTGAGGTAATCGATTGAAAAGTTCCAGCCTGTGGAGATAACGAGCTTGCGATTTTTTAACCTTCAAAATGTAGGTCAAGGGCAATGCGGCTGTCAGGGAATATGTTGTATCTAGAGTGAGATTAGGTTACTGGCAGGTTACTGCTAGGTTAAAGGTAGGGGTTAGGGTTTAATAATATTAATTTTTAGCTTATCCTAATAAACTAAGAGGATTTTAGCTTTTATATAGCTAGCTATTTTTTATGTATTTATTATATTAACTTTTATTAATTTTTTACGCTTTTAATGCTTAATAGAATGCTTTTTTTTAAATATTTTATTTTTAAAGCATTTATAAATATAAATAAATATTATAAATAATAAATTAAAAGTACTATTTAGAACTAATATATAAATAAATAAAAATAAACTAATAAATAAGTTGCTAAATTTAACTATAAGTTTATGAAGTATTTAAATATTTAAGTATTTATATAATTGTTTATTTTTTAAATATATTTTTTTGTTTATTTTTGTAAACTTTTTACTTTTTTTTTTTTTTTTTTTTTTTTAGCTTTTATTATTTTTGTTTTTATAAGTTTTTTATAAAACTAGTTAATAGCTATTACTAACTATAAAAGCTTTTAAAAGTATAGTTTTATTTAATTTTAAATAAATATATTTTTTTAGCTATATTTATAGCAATTTTATTAACTTAAAAAAATTAATAACTAATATATAATAAAAATATAGCTAATATTTTTAAAAAAATCTTTGTTAATTAAAAATAGCTTATATTATTATTATTATTATTACTATTATTATTATTATTATTATTATATTATAAATAACTTTTTTATAACTTTTTTTTAACTTTTTTTTTACTGTTAACTATAAAAATAATATTTACGCTATATTTTATTATTATTATTTAAACGTTATATTTAAATAAGCTAGCAATATTAAAAGTAAGCTATTTTATAAAAATATTAAAAATAAATATTTTTATTATTTTTTATTATTATATTAATAAATTATAGCTAAATTATTAATATTAATATAATAAATAGCTATAAATATTAAATATTTATAATATAAAAATAGTTTTAAGCTTTATATTTTTATTAGTTTTTATATTTTTTTTTTAAGCAGCTATTTTATAGTAGCTAATATATAATAGCTTACTAACTTATTTAAAATATATAGTTTTAAATTAACTTATATTTTTATTGCTACTATTAATTTTTTTTAAATAAATTATTTATTTACTTTTTTTTTTTTAATATTTATTAACTTTTTAATAAAAGCTTAAAAACGTTTAGCTTACTATTTATTATATTTTTTAAAACAAAAAAAACTTAGCTAATTTTTTAGCTAAAAAAATTAATATTATTTTTACTAAAACTACTATTAAACAATAAAAATATAAACTTTTTATTTTTAAATATATTATTATTATTATTAAATATATTATTAATATTATTAAAACTTTTATTATTATTACTACTTAATATATTTTTTTTTTTATTTTATTAAAAAATATTTTAATAAGCTTTTTAAATTTTATAATAAAGTTATAAATAGCCCTTTTTTTTTTACTTTTTTAACTTTTTTTTTTATTATTTATTTATTTTTTAATAATATGCTACTATTTTTAAAACGTTTAATAAAAATAATAAAAAAGCTAATAAAAATAAAAATAATATATAAGCTAAAAAAATATTGCTAAATTATTAAAAAGTTATTAAGCTTAGCTTATTTATAGTTTTTTTTGTTTTATTTTTTTTTTTTTTTACTTTGGCTTTTTTTTTTTTTTTATAAAAAGAAAAAATAAATTAAAATTCTATTTTGCTTTACTTTTTTATTTTTGCTTTATAGTTTTTTTTAATTTTTATGTTTATATTTTTTTTTTTTTTTTAAAAAGTTATTTTTATTAATATATTTTTATTAGCAAACTAGGTATTTTTTTTTACTTGCTAGCTTACGGTAAGTTAATATATTTTTTTTTTATATTGCTATAAGTTTTTAAGCTAATAAAAGTATTCTTTTTTTTTATATTTATAAAGTTTTAAAAAACTTATTAAAAAAATATTATATATTTTATAAGTAAGTAGTAATTTTAGTTTATATATTATAAAGTTTTTGTTAATTATTTTTAATATTTTAAAAAGTTTTAAATATTTATTTATAAGTTTTAAATTTAAATATTATTAATTAATATTTTTAATAAATAATAAAACTAATTTGTTAATATTAAATTTATAAGCTTTTTTTTTTTTGTTATATTATTTAGTATATATTTTATTATTATATTTTAATAGCTTATTTACTTTTTTATAGCTATTTTAAATTTAAATTATATATTTCTTTATATTTTAATAAATATATTTAAGCTATATTACTAAATAATTAAAAAGTTTTTAAAATATATATTTAAATAAAACTTTTGCTAAAGTTTTATTATAAGCTAAATATATAAATATATTATATATTTATTCAACTAATATTAATTTCTTTGTTTAATTATTATATATAAAATATTAAAAAGTTTATAAATAATATTTTAAAAATTAGTTTTGTTTTTTTATTTATTTATTTATTTAAAAATAAAATATTGTATTTAACTTTTAGCTAATTATTAGCTAGTAATATAAAATAGCTTCAAAATAGCTTATAAATAAAAAGTTTTAATTAAAAATTATTTTTTTAAAAATATTAAACTTTATAAATATTTAAATAAACAATATATTTATTAAATATTTTAATATTAAAATAGTAGTAGTTAATAAATATAATATATATTATAATAGCTAGTTTATTATTATAAATATATTATTATATTTTCTTTTTAACTATATTTTAAACATTAAAAGTTTTATAATAAAGTTATATAATTTTTTTTAAATAATATATTAAAAATAAAAAATAAAGCTAATTTATTAAAAAGTTAATAAATATAAACTTTAGTTTATTAATAAATTGTATAACTAATAATATAATCTTTTATATTTTTAAAAAGGTTTTTTTAAAAATAGCTTATTAGTAGCTTTTTTATTGTTTTTATAATTTTTTAATAGTTTAATAAAAAAATATTATAGTAGCTTTATAAAAGCTTGTTTTATAATAAACCTTTTTAAAAAATATATATTTGCTTTTTATAATATAATAGCTTATTTATACTTTATTATTATATAAGTTTAGCTATAAATCTTTTAGTTTTTTGTTATTATTATATATTTAAAATAATAAATTTATTAGTTTATTATATTTTTTAAATAATATTTTTTAACGTAAGTTTTAAGTTTTTAATTATTATTATTATTATTACTAGTAATATAAAGGTTTATAGTTAGCTATTTATTTTTTTAGCAAATTTAATATAATATTTTTTTAAAATATTATTTTATTTGCTTTTATTTTTAAAAAAATAAACAGAAGCTTTTTTTTTTTATTTTCTTTTTTAGTTACTACTATTTTTTAGCTATTTTTTAGCTAGTTTTTATTTTTTATTTTTTATTTTTTTATATTTTTAATATATTATTATTTAAAATACTTTTAAATTTTTATAAAAACTAAAAAATAAAATCTTTTTTAGCTTTTTATTTAGTTTTATTATTAAAATAGTTAAGCTACTAAAATAGTTTATTTGTTATATTTTGCTTTTTTAAATAATATTTAATTTTAAAGTTAAACTTTATAAATATTTATAACTAAAAAGCTTATTTAATATTTAATTATAACTTTATAGCTAAATAACTATAATTTAAATAATTAATTAATATAAATATTTAATATTATAAATAATATAAATAATACTTTTATTATAAAAAAGTATATATAATAATAAACAATTTAATATTTA
>JADKYC010000195.1:0-46969 GCA_019843955.1 Xylaria sp. 218_066
TTTTTTAATTTATTTTTATTATATATTTTTTTTATTATTTATTTATATACATAATAAAAAAAAAAAAAAAAAAAAAAAGAAAAGCTATATAAAAGCAACTAGTTTTACATATAATAGTTCTGCTTTATCTAATCTTTAACGCTCTTAAACAAAAAATAAAAAAAACTACGTACAAAAAATAGTTATAGCTTAGTTTTTTTTTTCGTATATACTAATTACTTAATTATATATTATACGTACAATAAGCAAGCAATAAAAAAAGAAGCCCTTTTTATAAACAGCAATTTAACATGCTATTAAGCAATTTTACTAGCTATAGATTAGCTATATACTATAGTTCACGTTTTCTTTAAGTTTTAAATTTCTTATTTTTATAGCAGTTATACAAAATATACTACAGTCAAAAAAAAAAAAAAAGCTAATATTATAATATCGGTATTAACTATAAGCAAAGCTATTATATAATAAAGTAGTTAGCCTGCTAGCCCACTTAGGCAAGCGGTATATATATGCAGAATTCTCCTGCTACAAAAGAATTCTCCGCGCAAAAGCTTTACCTTCGCGCAAAAAAAACAGAAGATAGATCAATATATATAGCTATTTATCTCACCTACTTGTTACGTACGATATCGTACCCCTGGCCACCCAACAAAACCAATATTTGCCATTGAACGAAGTCAATACGGCTCTATAGAATTCGAGCCCATATTTGTAATTCGTATCAGTACGCGCGATTGTACCAAGTGACAAACATGGGACTACCAGGCCGGAATCCGCCTACAGTACTAGTTTCCCATGTGTGTCATTCAATCTTCCAATTAGCATTGGACACGAGTGAAGGGAAGGGTAAATACGACTTTGAAGCAGCTGGAGACCACCAGATGCGAGGACGCACGATTCTAGGGGGGTGCGAGCAAGGGATCGCATTACGACTATTTCTTATCACCAAATGGCTCGGTACCGAGAATCATTTAATTCTAACAACTCACTCTTGATCGCAGTAATCGCAGTCCCAGGCCCTTTTTAATCTTGGTTTCCAATATCCTGTATAGTTATAGGTTCTCTTCCTCTTCTCATCTGGTAACACGCCCGTCGAGCTATTCCATAGGGTTTACCTAAGGTAAATCATCTTCATTATTCGTAACATAACGCCGAAAAACTCGCCACACATAGCAGGAGGCACTTGGTGTTAGGATCTTTGTTATGGGGTACGTATAAGCTCTGTTGTGTGCGCGAGGAGGTCTACACTCCCCCATGGACTGGTCCCTGGCTAAATACATGCATTTCCTTTTTCAAAGTCCAGGGTTATCGTAAGACTGTGCTAATTGCAACCAGCTATCCATGACTAAACAGTAACAACATGTCTAATACCAAGTCCTTGTATGAAGCCGTAGACGATTCCTTGGAATTGCGAGATGACTACTCAGCAAGGTTCCTACCAGCGAAACGTCTGGGCCAACTCTTAACCAAGGAAGCGGTAACGGCGGCCCTAGAACCCTACAAGCCATTTCCAAAATATGTTGACATGAAGACGTTGGTGCGCTTTATTCGCACTCAAGCGAGCATAATGTTTGCCACTCTCGTCTGGTTTGAAGGAGAGAGCCTCATATTTGGATTATATAGAGCAAGATTCACAGATGAAATGCTTCCTGTCGTCCGCTTGGATAGGACGACACTCTCTTCATTCAAGAAAGAATTTGCCTCGAACGCTCAAAGGGCTTTCAGTGGCCCTAATTGGAGACGGCGTATCGTCACTAGCTTCTACGAATATCAGTGGCTTTTTTTGTCACCGGTAATTCGACAAGACCAGTTTCACTACGAGCTTCTCGCACAACACCGCATGCCGTTGTTAGAGGGAACCTTGAGGGACAGCGGCCGCTACGGTGAAGTGACCAAATGCCTATTACACCACGATAATCTTGACATCGACATTGTATGTGATTAACTCCCCTGAGATGCGTTGACAAACATGAATTACTGACTGAAGTTTAGGATGTGATGCATGATAAGAACAACCAGCCTGTTATCGCAATAAAAGAGCTAAAGCATTATGATAATTGGTCCGATAATGACCTGAACGACGCTGCCAAAAGGGAAGTTGAGACTCTCAAGAAGATGCGACAGTTTCCTCATGAGCACCTTATCAAGATTATTGCATACTGTGAAATAAATGAGAGAAAATATTTCCTCTTCCCATGGGCCGAACACGGCAATCTTCAAAAATATTGGAATAACGAGGCGCCTAGCCTGGATGAGACTTACCTCAAGTGGGCTTTTTCTCAGCTCATGGGCCTGGCCGGAGCCATCCAGCAATTACACGAAGAGGGCCAATGTGGACATGGGGACATAAGTCCACAGAACATCCTCTGTTTCAAGGATACGAGTGCTACCGCGAATGAACACCCAGTTCGCCTAGTAATAGCCGATCTTGGGCTAGCCAAGGTCCACGACCAAACAACATTGCTTCGATCTGGGGCTACGACAGCGTGGAGCCACACGATCATGTACTCCGCACCGGAGACAGAACTCAACATAGAACCGGAATCACGATTATATGACGTTTGGTCTATTGGGTGTATATACCTAGAGTTCGTTATCTGGTTGCTCTGGGGCAAGCCAGAGCTAGATCGACTCCGAAGGGAAGTCGGGGGTCTCGGTCACCGGGGGACGTTCTACAATATCCGGCCAGGACAAAAACCATCTGCTTGTGTCCATCCTTCAGTCAATGAATGGCTTGGACGCATAAAGAACGACCCACGTTGTTCCCCAGATACCGGTCTACGACGTCTCATTGACCTCATAGCCACACGGCTACTGATTGTTGCACTTCCCGGAGCTCCTAAGCTTACAGGACCCTTGAACCACCAGGTTAATCATACGGAACATCCCTTTCAGCCCCTTGTTCATCCACCTTTCTTTGAAGTGGATGCTACTGGTGATCAACCAGTCCGGGCGACAGCTAAGGAGATGTATCATGAGTTGCAGAACATCAACAGCGACGTGGAATCCAAACGATGCAGATTTATGAATGAGTCAAGGTCTGCCCCTTCTAGCAGCAAATTGACATTGCCTTCCTCTGCCGTCGACACGATTGGCAACGATCTTCAAAAATTAGTGGTACGATGATATTTCGCAACGTATTTGTTCTCAATTACGCTAGAATACCTCGGCAGGAGTAAGTTTTCAGATGAATGCAATTGATATACCCGCAATTTGCTGACCTAGTAGCTCCGGAGGAAAAGGAGGCTTACAATGGTATATGAGTTGAATAAGGCTCGTGGTGCGGGTGTTTGATTTCAATACGAGTGATCGAATTTTCACGTATTTCAAGGATGTCAATTCATCAAGGAAATCGGTGAGCTCATACCAACTAGCTACATGCTACTTCGGGTTTTCTATGTTTTTCCCTATGTGATTAGTTAATATACTTGCTTTCTATTTGCTCGAGAGATTCCCTATTAAATTCAGTGATAATCTATAGCCGTGGATGGAGTATTCCTCCTAGCCTAGGGTCTTAGAGAGGCCGAGGAAGCGATTAAAACGTGCTTGATGTCTATCACGCAACAAGGTAAAGACACCAAACTACATATACTATTTCTCTCATATATCGCAGCTCGTCTCCTTAGCGCAACTTTCTGATACATCGTATATATATTCCAAACCAGCTCACTACAAGAGTTATAACAAGTAACGACAGTTCTTGCATGAAAAAAACCGGGGGCCTGGCGAAACATGGGTGCTCGACAAAGTAGGAGGGCATCACAGTAGAGAGGGCTCTCAATGGCTCACCAACGCTCGATTTAGATAATCCTCACTCCAAAACATTGACGATATCTTTGTAATTCTACAAATTCAGGTGGCGCTGAGCCACGTTCTGACGTCTGCGCTGTTGTTCTTGAACAAGTCTCAATCTACCCAGGGATGGTGCCTGGGTAGGGCATGCCTCCTCTTTGCCTGTGAAATATGACTTGAAACAGCAAGTCGGTCACAGAGTGACAATAAGACTACCCATATTCGCAATTGCATCAATAGCTTACGGGTGTCTCCCAACACGGCGTTTGTAACCAGTCTGATCAATGGTCAAGTTTCGATGCCCTGCAAACCATAACGTGTGATACCAAGCTAGCGGACCTACGTACGCCGTAAGTGAAGGTAACCACAGTATACCAGGCCCGTAGATTCCGGCGATATGGGATCCGCTCATCAAGCAAACTGGCCACGCGTAGCGATCCGCAATATAGTCTCGGGCGCCGCGCCTTCAACCTCCTGAGTTGAAACAGCGGGAGCCGGCGGTGGGGGTGGCCGATCGATGATCATAAGGTCAGGATCGGCATTTCCTCCCGGTGCGGCCTCATCCACATCCATATCGTCCTCCTCATCTTCAGACTCGTCATCCAAGCTGCGCTGTAGGCCGGTCCGCACGTTCTCAATACCCATTTCTCGTTCCTCCGCAGTATACGTGTCGCTTTCCTCGTTCACGACGTAGTCGGTGATGCGCTCTTGACATACCTCGCGTGCGGCAGTCCAGATGTTCTCGAGCGCGTCCTGCTTCTCCTTATCCTGGTTTGTGGTGCTAGACTGAGATCGACCAGGGAACGGCATGTTGGCGAGCGCTTTACTTCCCTCTTCCATGGCGGCTTCGACGTCGGGTTCGGGCTTCTTACGTAGCAGTTGTAGCAGGACGTTCTCTTGTGTTCGGCCGGGGAAGTTCGTGGACGGGTGAATAGCAATGCGACTGAAGAGGTCGTTATTCTGTGCCATAATCTCAAGGATGGCGTGGATGTTGTGGTTGAGAATGTCCGCGGAGGCTTGAAGGGAGTCTCTGGGAAACCCTCAATTAGCATAATGCTGGAGACGGGGGCGGAGGATGACAACGCACAAGTTGGGGAGCGGATTGCTGACGAAAACATCGTTTTTAAGGCTGTTTATACTGGCTGATAATTGCGCAAGGCGCTGGCGCGTTTGCTCGACGGCCTTCAGCTCTTCCTGGCTTAACCCAAGTGACGACATGGTTTGAGGGTATCGCGACGCCAAATCTATGAGTGCGGAATCTGGTGCGAAGACTATCCTTTGGCGGGGAGGCGGCACTCTATGCAATATTAGGGTCCAAATCGCTTCGTGGAGGCAACAGATTTCAAGTAATTGCGATGTCGAATAAGATAAGTAAGTTGTAGCAACAATGATATTGCATTTTAACGCTGTCAATTGACGAAGGATAATAACGAGATGATAAAAGAGTATCTAACCCCAATATGGATTAGTGCAGTCGACAGCTACCCATGCACCTGTTACAGGGTAGTGGCTTGTATAGCTTGCATAGGGAATGAGGGGGAGGGGCTTCGACAATGCAATGACGCTGATCATCACACTAGACTCCATCTCAAGCTCAATTTACTATACATTGACGATGTGACATGACAAACGACAAGGTCACTGCGCATATGAGGCTCATTCAACTAGTTCATTCTTTTTATTTCTTTTTCCAAATTTTCCAAATACCAAAAACTACCCAACCTAGCCGAAAAACGAGAACGCCATCGCAGTTAAACCATGCGATCATAGATACAAGAACAGATGGTATCCTTTTTCAAAAAGTGGCGGTTCAAAACAATAAACATTTGATCGCTATCCCATGGTATTCTAACTCGCCTCGCTGAAGTCGCTTCGATTGGAGTTCAATGAAAGGCAAAAAAACGCTCGCAATCTATGGACGGCAAGCAGGCTTTCGCTGTTGTTGGAGTACGTTATTGGTCATAGCATCTTTCGGTATCCGATGGCCGAAAACCCGTACAGTAAATCCGAGGACGGCTTATTCACCGTGCGACCCCGCCTGGTCGACTACAATGTCGCGTGTTTCCCGTCCGTACTTGTCGACAGGGGGGAAGCGAGCCCGACGCTCAAGGTCATCCAGTGGCAAGAATGAGCGAATGTACTTGTTGGTACCGTTGTCGTTCGGGTTATAGTCCCAGGGATCAAACTTGCCTACCTTGAGGGCATCCCACACAAGTCGCCGAGTTCTCTGGGATAGAAGGACGGATTGTGTGATGGCCTCGAAGTCCCATCGCGCCTTAGCCTCGGCCTCGAACTTTTCAAATTTGGCCTTGGCTTCCTCCTCATCAACCGTCAATCCTTTGGTCTTGCTTGCGAGCTCTGCCAGGTTGACCAGCTCGAGCGGGTCCTTCTCCAGGTTGAAGAGCTGAGGCGCATCCGTAGGGCACGTGATGTACTTCCAAGGGCCGCGTCGGATCATCATAAGGGGGCTAATAGTACCCTCGCCCGTGTATTCGGCAATGACAGTATCATGACCCGGTCTCCCCTCGAGATGAGGCAGCAAAGAGGTGCCATCCATCGGTAGCCCCGGAATCAGCTTGGTACCAACAATATCACACAGAGTTGGAAGGATGTCTAGGGTTGACACATTCTCCTTTACGCGGCGAGGCGTGAATCGGCGAGGATCCGAGACCAGCAAGGGAACACGAACAGACGACTCAAAGTAGCTCATCTTGTACCTGGGCTTTGTTAGCAGTGCAACTGGGCGTGATTCCGGGATGGGGGCTATACCAGAGGCCACGTTCTCCAAGCATATCGCCGTGATCACCGCTGAAGACAACGATGGTATTCTTGTCAAGGCGGCACTGCTTCAATGTCGTGAGAATGCGCCCAATGCAATCATCCACATAGCTGACAGCGCCATAGTACGCCCTTCGCGCACGCTTGATCTGATCCTCGGTGAAGTCCTGATCCCAAAGATCGCACACTTTCATCAGCCTCTTGCTATGCGCATCCTGCTGCTCCTTCGGGATGTTGACCTTGGGCAAAGTAATATCTACACCGTCATAGAGGTCCCAGTACTTCTCTTCAATTGTGTACGGGTCATGAGGATGAGTAAGGGAGAGCTGGTTGTTGAGAAGATCGGTCAGTATGTTTGCAATTTTTAAATCGGCACGCTTATGATAGCTCGATCGCGAATCAAAGCTTCATACAACATGTCATCAATAAGTCGGAGATAACATACCGTGAGACAAAATGGGCGTTTATCAGGCCCCTCACGAACCTGGTCATACAGGAACTGAGTTGATCTATACATGACCTCTTCGTCATAGTCTAATTGGTTACTCCGTACGCAGGTCCCAGCCTGCAAAATGGAGCTTGCATTGTGGTACCACTCAAGTCGCCTATCGGGATCATCCCAATTGACGGCCCAACCAAAGTCGCCAGGATAAATGTCGCTAGTCAGACGGGTCTCATACCCATGCAGCTGGTCTCCAACGAAGTGCATCTTGCCAGCTAATGCTGTGTGGTAGCCTTTGAGCCTCAGGTAGTGAGCATAGGTAGGCACATCGCTACCGATCTGTGACGCATTGTCATAAGCACCGATCTTCATCGGTAATTGGCCCGAGATAAGACTCATTCGAGAGGGTGCACAAAGGGGAGAGGGGCAGTAGGCAGAGTCGAACTGGACCGACTTGGCCGCCAGTGCATCGAGGTTTGGTGTGAGGATCTGGGATTCTGGGTTGTATATCTTGAGCTGGGGAGCAGCCAACTGGTCTGCCATGATAAAAAGAATGTTGGGCAGCTTTTCACCGCCGTTAGGCGCGGCTGGCGTTGAGCCATTACCATTGGCCCCGTTTGAGATAGAATCAATATCAGGGGCCATGATGGAAAGTTAAGCTTGAAAAAGAGGAAGGTAAGTCAAGAGACGAGAAGAGGATAGCTTATTGCGAGTATGACTCGAGTCGTGGAGGGGTCGAATACAAGTCGAGCAGAAGAGAAGAGAAGTGCTTGACTCAAGATCAAGTGAGTTGTTGGTGGGGGAAGAAGAGAAGGGTGGCGGGCTTGCCCGGCTTATAAACAGACTGGAGAGTACGGATAAGGAGATCGAGGTGAACCCAAGCGATCAGTCCGTCCACTTTCCAGATGAAGATAGAGGAGGCTGGTCGAGGTGACAGCCACAGACAAATCAATAAAGCAAGTGTCTAGCGTAGACTAGATGAGCAAGGGAGGGAAGGGTTGTCGCTTGATTTGGTCTTGTCGATGCAGAGAGAGATGCAAGGCACGGTCAGTCAGTGTTCGCGTGATCTTGAAAGAGACACTTGTCCACTGGAAAAAAAAGGGAAGCGCAGGACTGTTGTTCACCTCGTTTCGCGATGTGGAGAGTGAGAGCGGGTGTCGGGCTGTCGTGCGATGGCGACATGATTTATACTATGTACTATCTGGATAGATGCCTATAGTAAGTAGTATCTAGTATCTCTGGCTAGATTTTATTTTGACCGCCTTCGATGAATGGTGGAGGGAAACAGAAAGAAGGAATAAACGGATCCATCCTTTGAGGGACATTACCCCGCGCTAGTATGGATTCGGAAATACCGTCTTGAGCCCAACTCACCAATCATCAACATGTTACAGAGCTGCCTTTTCCCGGATTGGGATCGTCGCCACAACCCACAAGCCCTAACGGACTAGAACCTGCGATTCAAGCTCCGTTCATGTGACCGGTGACGGCTCCCGACAAAGTATCGTCACATCGTTATGCAGGTGGCCAGGGTTTCCACATTGTTCCCGTTGTTGCAGTCAACCTTTTGGGAATCTCGATTTCAGGGTCTTTGCCCCGCTTATTGCTTCGAAACAAATACGAGTCGAAAGACAAATTCACTGCTTAATTGGTTAGGTATCTAGTTATGGTAACGTTGTTTCTTACCCCGATGTCAAGTGAGTCCTGGGCGTCAACGACTATAATGTAGTTTATCATATATGGTGGTGTTTTGGGGCCGATACCGCCTGGGAAGATTGATAATACTACTGGTTCTCTGCAACGCCCCAGATGACGGCAAGCGTAACTCGTCACCCTTATCATACACCAGCCTGGGATTCCAAATCTGGGAAACTGTGGTATTCGTGACCAGTCGACGTTGCTGATGGTTACAACACAGTAATAATTGACGGTGAAGGCTTCGCTCGCTCAAGGTGATTGATTGACTTGTATGACATAGGATAATCATTGTTATGAGCACGCAATATACGGGGAAGTTAGTGCAATCGTTTTACTGTACTGTATATAAGACGTATGAAACAAACGAGTCGTGGGGACTCGTAGCCTGCTCGTAGTAAGACTGCAAGGTAAGAAAGGAGGAATATTCGGTCAAGCAATGACGCACGACTTTCGCCTTGATGATATGATGGTGGATGGCTGAAGCACCGGACCTCTGACTGCCCAATCACCCATCGATCTTATGCAGGGTCTTCGGCTTTTGGAATTTGTCTGTTTGATTGGGAAAGGGAGAAGTAAGCTGATCGTCTTAAATATGATGCATCTACCCGACTGCTCATTTCTTGGTATTGAGAAGCGCTACGAAATACCACGATTGCTGCGCAGAGTTGAGTCACGGGGAAGAGCCGTTGTGGGGTTATCTGAACACAGCCCGGGCAGTAATAATTCAGTGCGTGGTTAACGCCGATTCGTCAGCTCTGAGGTCGGTTATCAACCACAGAATCAGTGTGACCTTGCATCCAACGCCTTAAACTTGAGTTAGCCATTAGCGAAACATTATCTAATGCATTTCAAGTAGTTTAGTAGATCTAGCAAAAGACTTAATAGGTTTGCTCAAGTAACTAACTACACCTATACAAAAGTTACGTATAATAACTAAAAAGTATCTAGTCTTGCTGGAACAAGATCCCTATAGATAGTGCGTAACACATGACAATGAAGGGGGAGGGGCTTGCCG
This sequence comes from Xylaria sp. 218_066, assembly GCA_019843955.1. Classification (NCBI taxonomy): domain Eukaryota; kingdom Fungi; phylum Ascomycota; class Sordariomycetes; order Xylariales; family Xylariaceae; genus Xylaria; species Xylaria sp. 218_066. The sequence goes on from JADKYC010000195.1 coordinate 9,726, forward strand.
GCAAGTCCGGCGTGCGTGAAGTGTCTAACTATCCTAGTCCAGGAAATTTCATCACTTACTCGTATGCAGTGAACAGCAAATGGTGTATAGCACTCGGCTGTTGTTCAGACGTCTTGGCACACAATCTATTCCGATAAGTAGGACTTTCTGCCAAGTCGGGATGTGAGGATAGGTTAGCGTCATTTAGCTTAAGTATTGCAACAACCCCTGAAGAGAAGACTTGTCTCTATTGGGTAGGTAATTAGATAATACAATCCAGAAAAGCAACGCGCGTTCAAATGCAACTTCAAGGGTACATAGTCTAGGTTAGGTGTAAAGCACGCAATTTTAGCAGACAATTTGAATGGGAATAAAATATTATATATTATAAATATAAGCACAAGATATCACAGCCTTGTTGGTAGTGCTGTTTTTTTTGCCAAGTCATGACAACTTACTTAACCCCTACGACGCGTCGAGGGCCCTTTATTACTTTTGGGCGTCGGCGAAGCAGAAGAAGACACGGCCGAACTCGGGCCTGTTACGGTGATAGGCACCTCCTTCATCTTCCCTTTAGCCTTGGCAGATGGCGCATTCCAGTAATACACCATCTGCACCGCCAAGACGAGATTCAGCGTGAACCCCGCAATGAAACCGTATAGGATCAACTTGTCGTCCACTTCCTGCAGCGTGGTAAAAATGCGCGAGAGCGAACCGGCGAGATAATTGAAGACCTGTGAGACAGTAACGTCAGCAGACTGATAACGGCAGGATGGGCCGCCTGGGTCGGGAGCCGCGTGACTAGGTAGATTGTGCATACCGTGAAAGCGCTAAGCTGGCCTGTTCCACCCTCCTGGAAGATGGCCGCAATCTGGGGTACCTTGCTCGCCACACCTAGCACGCCGGCGGCGGCTTGTAGATAACCCAGAGCCTGCATATCGAGGATATTGCTATTGAAGAGCGTGACGACGCTCACGGCAAGAGCCGCGACGAACAATGCAGCCATACTTGCGCGGCCGCTGTAGTTGAGAACAAGGACGGTGATGACGACATTTTGGCCGAGGATCAGGGCTGTCTCGCCAAAGGTGCTGAAAGGGAACCCGTTGCGAACGTTGTAGGCGAGCGTGATGAGGTAAGACGAGGTCTCCAGAAGATAGGACAGGAAGCTGATGCCCGAGGCCGATTTGGACTGCAAGAGCTTGATGATCTGGGGGACCTTGACGATGGAGGATGCGCCGATGATGCCGATGCCCAGGCCCTTGGAAATGGCCAGCTTGAGACACTCGGAGTCGGTCGGGTCGAGATCGAGGACAAGGGTCTTGTAGCAGGTCTCGCCAATGATGGACACGCCGAGATCGCGGATCGGGACGGGTAAGCTGTGCGTGAGCGGTTGCAGCGGCTGCAGAGCGGATCGAAGGCTCTCCATGTTGGTGAAAGAACGAGGTGGTGCGCCCGTGGAAGAAAGTGATGGTTTCGCTGCCGATGAAAGATGCGATCTATTTCATAAAAGACTAGATGCTGGCATTCGCAATTTGGCGAACTCTAGTTGGAAAAGAACACGGTTTTCTGGGCAAGCTGACGCGACCGTTAGCAGGCGAGGCTTGGGCAATCGATGAGGCAGCGAATCATAATACATACTGTGTTATCAACTTGCCCCTAAAATTTGCACTGTCATGCACTGTGCTTTCGTAACCACCGTCTTGCAGCTACCTAGGAATGTAAAGCCATTCCGCTAGACGAACTCGCGAGTTTAATTCAAAAATCACAGAATTGAGTCATTGAAATTGTGTTATGAGAATATCTGCAACTATTATGCATGAGAATATTGTTATTCAGTGTTGACTATAGCCTATTCAAGGACTTGCAGCCTGCACTCGATTAAAAACAAAAGACAACGCAACTAAGGACTCGAGTAAAAGCCCTTATCTCGCACTGTTTTGGGCAACCACTGTCTGTAATGAACTTGATCATCATCTTCGTCCTGATCTCCACGTCCTCTAGGAGAACGCCAGCTCCATATCTCGGTATTATCCTGCTATCATGTTTCCTATGATCCATCTGATGACTCTTAATACCATTACTCGCCTTACTTCTTGGAATAACCAGCGCGGAACTCCTTGAGCGCCTTAGCACAGTGAGTCAAGTTCGCAGCGGGTTCCCACGTGTTGTCCTTGACGTGGTAACCCTTCCACTTAACCTGATACTCGGTGGTACCCGCTTTCTTGCGCGTATCGAGAATGTATTCGACTTCGAACTCTTGCTTAGTGGATGTCTTGACGGGCGTGTGCTTGTTTTTAGTCCCTGAACCAGAAGCAGCCTTCTTTTGAATCGGAGTGGAGGGCGTAGACGGTGCTGATGCAACCTTGGGTCGTTTCGCCTTAAGCAACTACGTTAGTTCTATGTCTTTCCAGATTATGCAAGAAACACTTACGCTTTGCTCCGTGATCTGCTTGGTTGCCGACTCGGCCGCAGCTCTGGACGATCTTCGAAGGCTGCCTTCCGCAACACCTCTCTTTCGCTTACTCGGGGTGCTTTTATTTGCCGACATACTAGCACCACCAAGGCCAAGGCCGCTTCTAGTCGGCCGACCACGGCCACGGGGAGTTGTACCTTGTCCGCTGCTGTTAGAGCTTTTCTGCGTGACCTTTAATGAACCCAGTCCGTCTTCTGGGAACGGTCCAGGTTGCCTTTGAAATCGGCTGCGCCTTGATCCCATAATTTTAGCGCCCTCATTTACAAGTTCGTTGGCATCATCATCGGATTCTTGTTCGTCGTCAGTCACATGCTGGTTGTTGTTTGGACCGTTCTTGACTTCTTTATCGATGCTGTCAGTGCCCTGGTTCTCATCTTGATCAACAGGCTCACCCACACCTTCAGGAACACTAGCAGGTATCATTAGTCAAGAAGAAGGAACCAGAGCGCGAGAAGAAGTTGTGATAGATGACTGTACGAGGTAACATGTGATTTTGACCTAAGAACTAGGAAATGCTAGATGAATGACAGTGACTTTTTAGAACACAAAGTCCATTTAACAAACAACTTACTCAGATTCAGTAGTGTCACCAGTATGAACATCGTTCCCTTTCTCGGGGCTGCGGCGCGCCTTTGAAAGGTCGTTATCTGATGATTCCTGTTTAAGAGTGCCATTTGCATCTTGGATGCGGCTACGCGACGAAGGTGCCATACCCATACGTTCTGAAGCGCGCAAATCGTATCTGAAAAGCTTGGACTTAGCGCGTGTAAGTTTGACTTGTGGAATCGAGTCGGGTGTCTTGCAGCGGTGTAGTTTTAGCGATTGATGGTTTGCGGACGGACAACCACCTGGGAAGATGTAAAGCTTAGTGAGCTAGAAGCACTCAGTATTCTAAGTAATTGATGAAGTTGTTGATCAATGCCCAGGTGCAAGAGCCCGTGGAGGTAGGTCTTTATTCGGACGAGAAAGCAAGAAGATGCAGTCAAAGCAGTGGGACTTACAGCGGAAGACTCCCAAATTCTCGTGCAGCAGTCGTGTAAAGTCTGGAATAGTGATGTAGATTGGGCCAGAAAGAAATTGGGCGACTTAAGATATAAATGGATAGTTGAGACCGAAGTGATGTTGATTTACTGCAGAAGTGGAGAAGGTCAGCGCAATGTGCATCAAGATAATTGACCTTTTGACGTGCCTGCCTAGCCACATTTACTAGGCTGTGGTTTCCTGTACCTGATCGTAAAGTAAACAAATAAAAATAGGCTAGAGTGTAACTGGGACAACGCACTATTGTAGGGTGGACAAGAAGCGAATACCCGATGTCAAAGCTGAGTGAAAGTAACCACCCTGTATTAATAAAATCTTGTGATACTGACTAAAATTAAGAGGAATTTACGCAAGCAACTGCATTCTGATTTTTATATACAAGCCCAGAACTTTCGTCTTAAGATATTTAGCAGGACATCTTTTCAGTAATATGGTATTGGAGCTTATGACTACAAGGGGATCTTAGGCCCCCTTTCCCTCTCCATCAAAATCGAGGAGTGACAGATATTACACTTTCCAAACATGGCATGCAACTCTTTGTGACTTAAGGCAGCTACCACACTGTTGCTGAGCGGGATTTGCGGCTAATCGCTGGGCACCTAGAGTGAGGTATACCTGGATACCTCTAATAGCATGCACGCTTGTATAATCGCTGGAAAAACAGAACGCCGGGTTAGGCAGAGAATGGATTTCACGCCCGATCAGTAAGGACAAAAAGGTATAGCGTAGAGTATGCGCGTTAAGAATAGGTAATAATATACATGACGATCAATAAGCCCTAGTATAATACAGACATTGGACAACGTATACGCGTGACCAACCTTCTAGCTTGCTACTTTGTTCCACATGTTCAGCTTGTCTAATCGACATCTTCATGGTGGTCGTCCGGTAACTCTTCGAAACGCCCTTCTTCCACCGCTGTTTGAATTGGGTTTTGAACTGAGATGATGCCATTCGCCTGCAATCTATAGCCGCATTAGAGTTACTTTCCTTATCGCACATAACACAATGAAGACATACCTTTGAAATAGTACAAATAACCTTTCTGCTTCTCTTTCCTTCTCCTCCTCGGTCATCTCGGGAAGATCGGGATGTGCCTCCGAATCCAGGAACTGCCCTGTTATCGGATTGATCGGCCTATTGGAGCTGCCTGAATCGTTGCTAAAGGCTTCAGAAGCACTTTGGGGCATGGGGATGTTCTTGTTGTAGAGGAAACCTGAGGCGAATCCATACCCAACATTTTCCACAAATTTAGACGCGTCTCTGTCGGAGAGGTCGAACAGTAGCTCAGAGATCGTGTCGCGGAACTTTGGTGCCACGGGGTTTGTTGAGCTCTTGAGAAGCCAGGAAGGCAATGAACCACTACGGCCTAGTACTTCGTTTCTATCTGCTTCTGTAGGCAAGAGCTTCTGCCGAACCGCGACTTGCACATCCTGTGGAGCATGCACATGGACTGCACGTATCACCCCGAGGAGAGCTGTTACGTGAATTTCAAGTTCCTCGTCCCGATACTTTGTCCTTGACTGCTCCAAAAGGTCAATTAGACGATCTGATAAGACCGTGGGCTTCGTTGGAGGGTACAGAGATGTTTGAATCTCTTTAGCCTCTAGCTCTAGGTTTAACAGAGCGTTGACCAAGGAACCTATTGGTTGGTCTAATGGCTTGTCGACTCGGAAGGAACCCCGACATAAGATGGCGATGATATGTGGAACCGACTGAGTGAATGATGAAGTCCTCTGTTTACAGTGATGAGTAATGTTGAACAGCAACTTCAAAGTCTCTATTAGAGCCATGTCCTGCATGGGCTCTGTAGCCGGTCGTGCACTACTATAGTGCATTGCGTGGCGTTCCAGGTTCTTAATTAGGGATTCAGCAAGATCATACTTGTCAATGAGCTGCTCCAGGTTGATGTCAGTATCATATGTCGTAAGGAAGACTACCCTCGAAACAAGGAATTCATCATCGCGATTATCATTCTTGAGTTTATCGCAGGCTTTTGACTCGTAGCCTAGATCTACAAACATTTGCCGACACTCCAGTTTGAGTAAGAGCGCATTGCACAAACATCGTAGGGCATTTCTCGATGTCGTGCTGGAAGGGCTATCGAATGCATGTCTGGTGAGCATTTGAATTCCCTTTTCCCTATTAGTAGAAGTCACCTTATCCTTCAATAGGGGTTAAACCTACCTCTTTCGTGAATATCGGGTCAGCATTGCGAGGATCCCGACCGTATATCTTCAGCTCTTCTAAAGCCGCATCCCTCTCTGTAGCAGGGTCGGTGTTAGTCATGCCTAAGCAAATGTGTATGGGCGTATATCTTACGATGTGGAAGTAGCTTAGTTGAAGTCAAGTCTTCTGTTAACTTTTCAACAAGGCTGGCTACAGCAGATAATTTCGCTGATATCGGGCTCGTCAGTAAGGCTCACTTCCTTGTACTATGATTTGACTTACCTGGCCCCGACAGCATAGCTGCTTTGGCTAGCTGAGGATTGTCGGCCATGAAGATGGGAAGTCGACGGCTCTGTTGGCTGCTGGATGATGAGAATATGCGCTTTAAACTCGTTAAACGGAGCCAGTTAAACTGTTTGGCCATTGTGAGTAGAAACCTTTGAACTTAAGCGAGCGCTGTACAAGTTAAGGAGTGACAATGAGCAGGAGAGTTATGAAAGTGTTACAAAGGTCCGAAGAAGGGGGAAAATGACACAGCGACTTTGTACTATGATTTGGGTAGATGGGGAAGAAAACCGCAGACAGAAATTCGGTTCGGCGGTCACTTTGCTGAATAGACTGCACCCGGAGAACATGGGCAAGGAGGGGAATGGTGGATTACTATCAAGACGTACTTAAAAACAAGAAATTTGATTAAGTGTGATTGAACGAGATCAAAGCCGATGAGACGACATACAGTTGGTAGAAGAGCGCTGAGCCACCTATGTTAGTGTCACATGGAATCTTTGGCCAAAAACTTGATTAATGGTAAAGTTGTTGAATGATGAAGATTTTTGCAATACCTAGTAGCAGACGTGTAGATATCCTGGTTGAGTCCGTCAAGTGGTGGGACAGTTACGGTCGGGATACACAGCGTCGGGTAGTATACGAGGCAGCGAATATCTACTCTATATGTACTCGACGCTGTACATTGACCGATGACCGATTAGGGGCAGGTTTCATTGGGTGGTCCCGATGATGTGCATAAGATACGACAGTATCAGAGTCACTGTATTCAAAAGTGTCTCTATAAATAACAGCTGGAACCAATGGCCCCATAAAAGCCGAGAGTGCACGTTAGGGTCGTCAAATCACGACTTACTAAGTTACCTACAACTTGTAGGCTACAAGTGCACTAGGGGGGCCGAAAAACCACTTAAACCAATGAACCCCACTAATTAAAGCGCGTCGCGACCGCCTCCTCTCTCGCCCTCTACCGCGTTGTGCAGGGGTCCCATGTCGCGCGTTTCTCTTCTACTTCTCCAGTTTTTGCCTACCTCCAGCGAGCTGTTCATGAGGGTCCGGTTAATCGGTCTCAAGTCTTGTCTGTCTGTCTGTCTGTCCCAAGTGTCTTTTTGCTCGGCTGTTCGTTCTTGTGTGTCGGATTGTTATTGCTGTTTTCTCTCTTCGCCGTCGTTCGAATTGACTACTAAATAGGTAGCGTACCTTGTCTCAACTAGCATCTGTGGCGTCTCCGGTCTCACTTCTTGACGACGCAACGGTACCTACCCCATGACAGCCGGGTAGTCTGGTCAACTTCCTGTGTGGTCGGGCAGCCAAGTCTCGGAGCAATTGGCTCGTAGTCATGGTATCGCCAGTAGCAGCGCCATCAGGAGGTCTAGATACACTGTTGGCAAGACCACCTACACCTCCGCGAGAACGTCAGAACGACCTCGACGCAAAGTTGATTCTGGACCGACATCCCGTTGCCTCCCGCCTCACTCTGCAGACGCCCCCGAACCACTCTCCTGGCTCGGCCCTTTCGACCAACGCCAGCTCCAGACGATCTAGGAAACGGGTCGAGTTTACAGTTCAGGCCGAATATCGCGACCCGCCTGCGGACACGAGCAAGGAGAATGAACAGAAGCAATCCACGCCGCACTCCGTCCCTTCGTCGACGGGCCTCTCGAAACCACTGAAATCGATCCTCAAGCCCACATCAAGTCCGAACCCCCCCAACCCATTAGACCCGTCCGCTGGTCACGACGAGCCGGGAGGCATTACTTTGGCCGTCATGCTAGAATCTGCTATCAAGCACTTGGCCGGCAATGACCGCGATTCCAAGGTTGATGCATATACCATGCTGGTACGAGCCCTCAAGACGTCGACCAATCTTCCAGATCGTATCGCTCTGCAGAGCAAGATGAGTTTGTTCTTGCAATTCATCCAGCGTGATATTACCTACAAAGGCGGAAACGGGGCCCTTGACGCATCACTAGTCAAACATGCTCTCACGTTGCTCAGCACGTTCTTGCATTTCCCCGCTATTGCCACGGCGGTAACCTCTGATTTTGGAGTCTTCATCATGGATCACTGCATCAGATCATTCGAGGATCCTGCAACCCCTAAAGACGTTGTTCGACATCTGATGCAAGTAGTTGTTTGCCAAGACTTTTCGCCGAAGGTTATGACAGCCGATCGCGTTGGTCGGCTTGTTGCTTCGCTTCATAATATCGAGGAGCATATCAAGGGGAAGAGTATTATCATGTCTCGTATTCTGATATACCGGCGATTGATTAAGCAATCCACGATCCATATGGTGACCCATTCCGAGTGGCTTCTGGACCTGTTTGCTGATATGTTGAGCACCTTGAAAGAGATCCGTTACGCTGCCATAGCTCTTGGATTGGAGGCGAGTTTTACCGTCGCTAGAGAAAAACACTTGCCCAAGAAGGTGATGGAAATTCTCCAAATATCTGTCGACGATTCCCGATATATCGAGTACTACATCGAGAGACTCACTGCTATGACAAAGGAGAAGTCAGAGATGGCTTCTGTTCCTCAGATCTGGAGTGTGGTTATCCTACTATTGAGGTGCCCGATTGACAGATGGGAATTCTTTGACCGCTGGCTGGAAATCATACAACGTTGCTTCAACAGTGGTGATTATCAGACCAAACTGGAGGCAAATTATGCGTGGAATCGCCTAGTCTACGCTCTCCATCTACACGAATCGTCATTCTCTAAGACTATTGGTACCCTCTGCCAACCTTTTAACCAGCTGAGGCGGAGAGGAAAGCAACCTGATGAACTTCGAAAAGTCGTTATCGGCGGGCTCTGCAATCTTTACTACTATGCCTTCAAGCCCAACTCTAGTTCCAGCCATATCGATCACTACTGGGACGCCTGTGTTCGAACCCTTATCCGAACACTCGCACTTCCTGATACCGATGGAAAGTCTGCAGAAAAGCAACTACTTCCCCCCGTTGACAACCTCTCTCAAGCTGCAAACATCCTAACTGGTCTCTTCGATTCTTCTAGTGTGCGAATTTGGAGAGAAGATCGCATCGCAGAGGATGCGCTGGCCAAACCCTCCGAGTTGCCTCCACTTGATCCCAAATGGATCAGACGGAATGCTGCCAGGATTTTCTTGATCGTGGAGCCTATCCTCGATAAATCTTTCCTGGATCTGGCTGATCCGGAGTCCAGCTCTTCAAAGCTTTGGACGTCTCTTATAGGTGCTGTTGCTGCGGCCGCGTCTAAAGAAGTGAAGGTGTCGGCAGACACAGCAGCCTTTATAGGAAATGCGCTAACACTACTGATGAAGATTTGGACTACTGGTCTTGGAGAAGGAACGTTTTCTGCCGAGATGCAACAATCATTCTTGAACGCGACGGAAGCTTATCTTACAACCATGATTCTCTTGATTGGCCACCTACCTTTCACCGAAAAGCTTCTTTCAATGAACGACCAAAATAGTTTAGTTCCAGTAGCCACGCCATCTCGTCGTTCTGGGAAAGGAAATAGCCCTACACGATCACCAATTCATCACCTCTTCTCGATCCTTTCGTTATTATCGCCGGGCATTCCTGATGGAGAAGGCGTCTCAAGCCTATTCAAAAATATCTTCGAACCATTCATGCTTGCTCGATCGCCTCGAGGTAAAAGGGATCTAGCTCAGGAATTGATGCAAATCCCACCACTGAACGCCCGTATCAATTATGGCCCATGGGTCTTCATCGCTGAAATCCTGTCGACATCTGAGGACCATAGCCAGACTAGTCATCTGTCGAGTGATTCCAGCAGTCAATCCCCGATCGGCCATGATTTCCGGGACATAGTTAAGCACCTTGAAAAGGGATTGAATCATGTATCAACCCTACCATGGCCTTACTGGTCATCGCTTTTTCAATTCGCGGCCGAGCGAGCCACTGAACTTAGTGGTGAAGCTGGCTGTTCTGTTGCAGTCATAGAGCCGCTAGCGAAGACCTTGTTCGAGAGTTTAGCTTCAGAGGCAAGCTCGGTCAGCCTTAGCCTTTACAAGTGTGGTGCTCAATTAATATGCCACGCAAGACATCCCCGAGATCGACAGGCGCTTGATGCTGCCAGACGGCGTCTATGGGGGACCACAGTAGCTGGTCTCAGGTCAGCTTCGTTCGATCCATTCGATTATCTTTACCGACTTACCTCTCACCTTCTTTCGACATCTTATACAGCCGTGGATAGTATCGACGAAGACGCCATTTCGTCCCTCATCACGGAAACATCCCAGTTTTTGGTGCGATCTAACCAAGTTCTTGTCTTCAAATCTCTAGTACAGTTACAGCAAGGTCTAGGACCATGGATCCAGGACATAAATGAGCAGTACGGTAGCAAACGGCGCTCAAAAATAGCGGAAGCAGTATGTTTTGATTATTCCCCTCTTCACACTTCCTACTGGCCATCCCTGACAAATACAGTTGAAACTATTGTGGGATCGAATCTGCAATCTCTTTTCAGAAACGACCCTTGAAAATTTCCAGCTTGATGCTATTGAGCAGCTACTCTACTGCGCATTCAAATCGAAACATCGACATATAGTCAATACCGCCGTACTACTGTGGAATCAAGGGTTTGAGAACGCTAGTGAGATTCAGTATCCGGATACACTGAAGGATGTACTGCTCTCTCTCCGGTCATATGTTGATATCGCGCTACCTGGTTTGGACGTTTCAATGCCTACTACCGATTGTTCAGCGCCCTTATTCGTAGATTCGCAAGACGACTTCCCCGGCTTGACCTCAACCAAATCTGGTCAAGAATTAGGCTCTGCCTTACACCCCTTGTCACCTCCCGAGCATCCAAGAACCCCCACGTCAAAGAAGACCTCGCAATCCGGTCAAATCAATTCTGATAATCTACACAGTCGTTCCCATACTAAATTAACGAGATCAACGAGATCAACGAGATCATCTAAACGTAACAAGACATCCAAACTACGCCATGATGATTCTCAGATCCAATTTGCTGCTATAGAGGATTCATCGCCATCACATCAGGCTATTGAATCGCAAGTTCTAACGGACCGACAGAAGGAGGTCCGTGAACGACAACTAGAAAACGCGGCACTATTCCCCTCTATGCAATCTAGTTCTAGCAAAGACAAACAAAGACCTAATACCAGGTCTCGCCCAATCTCTCCACAGCAGTCGAACATAACTCAGTTACCTATTGTCGATCGATCTGCAACCCCTAAAGCCACTCGCAGCTATGACTATGTGTCCTCAACTCCTACCCCCCGGCGTGGTCAGTCATTGATGATCGACGAAGATCATGAGATGACTGATGATATTCCTTCATCTCCGCCCGAGCCAAGACGGATTTTGCTTCCTGAAATGAAGTCACATTCACGGGACACTCGTCTGCTAGATGACATACCAATATCGTCGTCGCCAATCTCCGGGTCTCCGATTTCGAAGGTACCGGCAAGGCCTCAAATCAGTCAACTCGTATCGCGTAAGGGCGTTGCTAGTCTTTCTGTAGAAGCCGTGTCCAACCAGCAGAACGACCCAAGTACGCATGATCTTGCCACAGCCATGCCTTTTGTCTTGTCAACAGACTTAACACTAGAGGTACCTGAAGATGCATCTGAGTCTGAACTGGCGATCCAACGATCGGAGACTGGGGCCAATCTTCATCTCTCAAAACCCAAAGGAACTCTGAAGTCGGAGAACGGGATGTTTGTTGATGCGTTGACGAGTCCTACGGCCCAAAGACTTCTGGGTGTCGGTGATGTCATGTTACAGGCAAACCATGTTCGAGACGACGAGTGTGGTTTTAAGGATCGTTCATTCGAAATGAGTGATGGTGAAGAGCGCAGTATGGCCCGTCTTGTCATAGAGCTCGACTCTAGGAAGTGTGATCCTCTCCCTGATTACGACGTATCGTCGCCTGAGAAGACACAGAGAGACCATGATACTATGGAATGCATCACTGTTCACACTGGGTCTGAACTGAAGCAAACAAGCTCAGGGAAAAGTCGAAGTGAGATGCCATTACTACTCGTTACATCGACTCCCGTCGGAAGTGATGATTCAGAATCATCAGAGAAAAGACTCAAGAAGCGGAAACGAGTCCTCGACAACAAACAGAATGTTCGCGGCAAGAGACGCAGGCGGGATACGCAAATGGATGGAGAGGATGCTGATATCATAATGGATAGTCAGGTGCCACTGGTTGATCATGAACAGGTACATTCACTGTCGGATTCGGAGCCAATTGAGGTTGATGGAATTGTTGCGAGTGAGGGGCTCAGTGATAGAGTTTGGGTTTCACATTTGCAAGGCTCACCTGACCTCTCTTACGACGCTGGTGACTACTCATCAATGGAGCCTCTAGATTTAGACTCAGACGGCATGGACTCGGATACGGAAGCAGTGAATCTTCAATTGATCACGGAAGCTTCGCAACAATCCGAGGTGGACAATCTTCAGCACTCTGTTGACGACAATACTTCCACATCGTCTCATTCCGGTGAGGCTCAGGTGGTGCTTCAATGTGATGCACAAACGGAGGACAAGGGATCGGGGTCTGAACCCGTGGACAGCGCAGAAAATATTGCAACGCCGGAATTGCGGCCGTCGATAGTGGAGAAGATTAAAGCTTCGCTGAGAGATGGCCTTGAAGGGCTACGGGCGGCGACTTTGTCTCGGGAAGATGTGTACACCATTGAAAGCATGTTTATGGACATAAAGAAAGAGTTATATGAAGCAGAGAGGAGGAGTCGGTAACAGCGCGCATCGAGAATCAGCATATACAGAAGAATAACGATATCGGGCTGGACGGAGGGCACGCATTTTTGCATTTTGGGCTGGTGTATCATACAGACTAATGAGAATGGCACGGGCATTGGCGAGGAGTTCAAAGGAAATGACAATATGAAATACCCTCTAATATTCTCATGGCACTTGCGATTCTGGTTATCTTGAATGACGCCTGGGCTTCTACGTTTCAGAGGCGTGGCGTAGGAAGAATTATTAACGAAAAATTCAACGCATCTCACGACTAGTTTCATGGCCTGCATTTGAATTCAATATTTCTTCGCCCTGCCGCTTACACCTTAGCTCAAGTTGAGGTAAGAAATCCAAAAAGGGTAGAATATCAGTTGCTCGGCTTCCGCGAATAGGCTTTCCGAAAATTAATCGTATATACAGTCATTGAGAATAGCCAGACGCTGAATCATAAATATGGAAATGCCCCAGCGATGATGGTATCCAAGATATTCAGGTTTAAACCTATGCAAACGACTGAACCCCGCATCAGACATTCGCTCACAACAGACATCACTGAATTCTCCCTTATGGTAAGGATTCTCTCTCCCCTTACATCTAGACGTAGTCGCAGGTGACGGTGCTGCTGCCCGAGGTGGTGCAGTCGGTGAGGACGGAGCTGCCCTGCTTGATGTCGAGGATGGAGGCGCCGGAGACGCCGACGGTGGAGCCGCTCTTGACGGCCGAGGCGCCGGTGAAGGTGACGGAGTCGAAGTTGGCGAACGTCACGAGGGCGCCGCCCGACTCGTAGTCCTCGACGATCCACTCGGCGTCGTACTCGCACAGCTGATTCCTCTCGTTGCTGAAGCTGTGCGATACGCTCTTACCCGTGCTCAGGTTCTGGAGCGTGGCTACGCCGGCGCTCTTGGAGGAGGCGGTCTGTTGCGGTGTTTGTTAGCTGATGTAGGCATGTATGCCGTAAACTCAGGGGTTAGATGGACTGAGGAAGCCGGTTGAACATACCACTGTGATTTTGACCTGGTCGCCAGCACTGACCGGGAACCCAGAGAAGTCGTATGCGTAGTCGGGGTACCACTAGCCAACAATTAGCTTCTTTAAGACATGTCAGAAGGGGGAATAGGGGGTTCCGGTGGGGCTTACCTCATACCACGCGTCATAACTGACGGCGCCCGACGCGGTAACAGAAAAGTCCAGACCAGTCTGCAGAATGGCGGTGCCGCAAGTGTCACCGTCGATACCGACCCAGGCAGAAGCAGAGGCAGACCTCCCACTGCTCTTGGGTGTGGGCACAGTAATGGTGCCGACGACGGAGGTGAAGCCGGAGCTGCTCAGCACGGCGCCGGCCCAATTGCTCGAGTACTCGACATTCTTGGCGGTTCCATTAACCGTGGCAACGACACCGTCCTCCTCAGCAGGCAGCCTGAAGCCGGATCTGCGCGCGGCCCGGCGCGCCGCATGGTTAGCCCAGCGGGCGGCGGTGCCGGGGGCAGCGAGGGCGCTAGTGGCGAAGAGAGCGCCGGCAGCTAGGATAGCGGTCTTCATTGTGACGGGGCGAGACTAGGACTGATGCAGCAAGATTTACAGGGTAGTCAGGGGAAGTGCCGGGTTAAGCGGGCTGGGGATATGGAAGGGATCAACATCACTGAGATGCGAATTGGACCCTTTATAGACGTGATCATCGCGAGGGCTCGAGGCTCGACGAGCTCACGCTCGACTATCTATCTACTCTAGCCGAGTCCCGGGCCATGATGGCGAGATGGACCTCGTCCTGGCACCTTGAGGGACATCCCCATCCCCGCTACATGCTGCTCGTTAAGCTTGCAGTGAAGTGCAAGAATCTCGTGCTTCGACGCGAAGCATGTGAATGAATGGAACTCTCACACCTTCCAAGAAGATACCTTCAAGCCCGTTCAACTGGTGATGTGTCAAAGGCACGAGGACTGAGAGAGTGGGATGTCCCTAGCCATTTCGAGCAAGACGGCCGATAAAGAAGTCTGAGAGATGACATGATTCGAGGACATTTTGTCTTGGCCGTGGCGACGGGATATTATTCAGCTGCGACCTATATGCACGACATGCGGTACCTGATAGCTTGGGCCCTGGATGAGCGAAATGGGAAGGTCGTATTGAAGGGGACAGCATCTCTTATCAGCAACTGTGGGAGACGGCCTTTATCGCGGTCATGGTAAGGGAATGTTACATCTGAATTCTCGTCCATTATTCCAAGAACTGTTACGGCCAAGAATACCAAGGCGAGACCAAGAAACACCAAGAGTACCAAGATGCGTCAAACTGGCGGTAGTGGTTGAAATAAGCTTTGCGAGATCTTAAGCCAAGAGGAATACTCCGGGGAAGCTACTTACATTTGGATCTATACTCTTAAGTAATCGGCCGCTATGGAGAAATGTATACTGTTTAGCCCTCATAGTTACCAATCCACTTCCATCCTGGTCATCGTTCAGGTGGCCCCCCTTGGTACCCAATTTTTATCTTTATCTTTAACCTGGCGAGTCCACATCGCATCAACGAGCCCGCATATTCTGCAAGAACATAAACAAGGTCAAGGGAAGATATCGAAGTGAAGAGAAGGGTCATTATTGGAGGAAGTGACGCGGCTTGTGGGAACTCTTATCGCCCAATGGGGGATTCGGAACAAGCCGATGGAATGAGCGCTACTGCAGATATATATCTCGCTATAATAATCGCCGAAGACAGGACCGGCGCATTCTGATAATGATTGGGTAGCGATCGTTGTGTGGGCTAGGTAAAGAAGTTGATGAGAATACCGGGATGTGGGAGTGCGCTTCCGGTTCTTTTTCTTGCTTGAATCTCAACTACTGGGATAATAGAAATAAAAAGAAAAAAGTTAGACACCCCGCACACAATAGAGATGTTATAGATGCATGAGTACCTCGAACGGCCGTGGTTTTGCCAAAGTGGCGGAAAAATTGCGATTGAAGTGGTATACTCTCCCGCAATCCTGTTGCTGGGTTCTCGGTACTTCCAGGGTAAGGTTTATGAAGAAGGGGTTGCGTTTTGGTGGGGTGCCTCGGCCGCTAGCACTGTATGTTTGAAAAGGCTCTCAATTCGACGCGGCGATTGTGCGACTTTCAAAGCAGCAGGTATGAGTCTTAGATACAGTTTACTAAAAAGAATATAGAACTCCTTAGAATTAATTACACATTAGATGTTGCGTATACTGCCTTCTATCGAGACCAAACCGAATAATCAATCACTGTATCTCCCCGCGTTACACCCTTCCACCCAAATAAAGAATGTTTTCACGCATGGCGACGGTTAGTTCGCCCTCGCCCGTATAGACATAGTGAATTGTCTGAGACCAGGACTCCGCATGAGGGACTGGAAGATAGACAACATCCCCCTTACGAATATGGCCCGAGGCAAGCAATGTAGCGAGCACGGGGAGAGCAGACATTATGTATTGAGTGTCTATCATACGTGTTAGTCTTATAGCTTGACGCTATAGGTATTGGCAAGGTTTTTGAAGATACGGGAAATGGGAAGTTGTAACAATACGGCGGCCATGAGCAGGGACACCTACGAACGGGAATCGTCTTTGGGTCACGGATCAATTTATCATAGTCCGTTAAATGAGACATGATCTTCGAAGATCGTTCAGCTGGTGGTGATGGTAACCCTACGCTTGGACGCCTACTATTGGATGACCACTTCGCAAGTACTGGCAAGGGTTTGCGGCTCGTTGTGGATGGCGAAGCGCTCTTATCAGACAGATCTGGTTGAGCTGTCAAGACAGCTGCCCGTAATTCGTCGATATCAAGATTCCTTTGAATCAGAAAAGTCTTTCTTCCTGGCGACTTAGGTCGAATGATAGCCCGAAGGGTCAGGCGATTAGGTAGCTTTGACTTTTGAGATCCATCCTCCCAGAATGGATGCGAATTGTTAGTGGTAGGGCTGCCATTTCGTCGTATTGAGCGTGCGATGATGAAAGCATCGGCTGTTGTTGCGTTACCGAAGGCTTCCTGAGTTCCAAGTCCGTGGTTTTTCTGCACAGCTAGGGGGGAATTTAATGTGGCAAGTTGCAAGCTGACTTTCTCAAGCTTGGACACCAATGGCGACTGTCCTTCGATGGATGAGAGGAACTTAGGACTTGACACACTCGAGGACCTGACTTTGTGAACGCGGCTACCACCTAACGTTCGTCTTTTCTTTCGCGCAGATCCATCAGAAGAGGTTGAATACATGGGGCTCGGAAGCCGACTCGGAGACATGGGGGATGGTGATATCAAAGGACCTTGAGCGGCGCGGAAAGTCGTGGTCGGCGAACGGCCGAGCTGTTGGTTCGTCCATAGTGGCGCGAGAGCTGGTCGTCTCGCCTCGTTCACATGAGTTGTCATTGGAATTCGAAAGGAAACAAGAAAGTTGATTTCTTGGAAATAAGTGTGGCTACTCCAGCCTAAAGTTGATATTCAAATGTTATCACTGCCAAGTGTATGGTTACAAAGTCAAAGGTTGGTCTACAGAACAGCGCTGGGTCTCGTGGTATTAAAGGCTTGGAAGGTCAATGCCAACGCAATGTGCCACTCCTGGGAGCTCTTACGGCAGGGTGGTGAAAGAAAGAGATACCAATTGAGTCAAAGAGTAGCAAGCCATCTCGGTGTTCAGATGTCGCGACAACAAAACGTCCGGACCGAATCGGCACTCCATCTCCACAGAAAGCGTGGAAGAGTGTGGATATCTGACGAACTTGCGCGAGACACACAGCGAACAAAGACAAAGGGGCTATCTGCAATTATTGTGGTGTGGCATATTGACTGAAAGGATCGAGGGTTCGGCCAAGCATGGTAGACAATCGAGCGGCTCGGGACGCTGGTTCAACTCTTCAACAGGTGGCTTGTTTGACAAAGATTTGGACAATCTCATGCCTTTTGGGTTGAGATGATGAGTATGAGAATATCTGGGCCTTGGGCGCCGTGTCTTTGTCAAATCTACCAGTTGATGTTGAGCAGTTCGTATAGGTACGAGGTCAGCGTAAGCGAATAATACACGATAAAGCTGCTGAGTAATGGAATGAGTGTCCTGCTGCCAGGGTTAGAATTGGGAATCTGTTTAAGAGAACTCTGTTATAATTATGGGAAATAATAGAATGTTTTGTAACTTTAGGTGGTGTTTACAACTAACTCGGTATTTAGGGGACTTATGATCCCTGGAAGCCCCACTAACCTAACCGCCTAAGGACTAACAAAAGTCCCACCCTCTTAGCTCGGATAGAGGTTCTTTCAGTGCCGCGGCAGTCCTTCATCTGACGTAGCATTTCAACATCTCATAAAATTGAGATCTGGCCAGAAAGCACCTTGCTCTTTTCGCATTATTTTCAATTTTTTGTCATTTTTAGCTTGGCCGCAATGCTTGCTTCTCATCAACTATAGCGCGGTCTAAACCCCTTTCACCACCGTCTTCGCAATGGCTACCGACGCGACGAGTTACAAACAGCTAAAGGAGGACTTCGTGTCCAACCTCTCAGGAGGGTCCATCTCAGAGATCAATTATGTCACAGCAGTCGGGCCTGTAAGCTATATGACTCCTACCAGCACGATCGCAGCTGTTCACTGGATTAATTCGTAGGAATTGTAGGTCGCATTCATCCTGTGGTCCGTCCTCCAATCTCGCCAGTCCTTTTTCAGACCATACAAGCCCCTGAGCTTCCTCGTCGACCTCCTTCTCAACGTCCTGAGCCCTTTACTTTCCATGACCCTTTACTCGAATACGCCCTTGCTGCTCTGTGGTCTCTTACTTGTGCCTGCCGTCTTCGTGTACGCGCTCCCACCAAACCCCGTTGTAGCGAGAAAGAAGAAACCGAAGCTTCCGCCAGCCGCCCAAGCCCAGAACAAGTCCTCGAGTGCTCTGAGCACCTTGTCTACGAAGCCATTCTTGACGACGTACCGAGGATCCTTATTGGTGTTGACATGTCTCGGTATACTGGCCGTTGATTTCAGGATATTTCCCCGTCGTTTCGCCAAGGTCGAGACCTGGGGCACATCGATTATGGATTTAGGTGTGGGTTCGTTTGTCTTCTCCGCTGGCATTGTGGCGGCTCGACCGTTGCTGAAAGAGATAGCCGAGGGGCGCGCCACTCCTTTGTCCCAACGTCTCATCTACTCTATGCGACACTCCCTCCCGCTCCTTGTTCTAGGTATAGTGCGCCTCATCAGTGTCAAGGGGCTCGACTATGCTGAACATGTTACCGAATATGGTGTCCACTGGAAC
Organism: Xylaria sp. 218_066; assembly: GCA_019843955.1. Classification (NCBI taxonomy): domain Eukaryota; kingdom Fungi; phylum Ascomycota; class Sordariomycetes; order Xylariales; family Xylariaceae; genus Xylaria; species Xylaria sp. 218_066. The sequence goes on from JADKYC010000195.1 coordinate 28,662, forward strand.
TTCTTCTTTACGCTCGGCTTCTTGCCTCCTTTCATCGCGATTTCCCAATCTGTTCTCAAGGTAATACCTTCATACGCTGGTCTAGCTGTTATTCTAGGCATTGCGTATCAGGTCATATTGGAGAGTACATCTCTCAAGGCCTTCATTCTTACAGCCCCACGAACAGACCTATTCTCCAAGAATAGAGAGGGTATTTGCAGTTTTGTCGGCTACCTTGCTATTTTCCTCGCGGGGCAAGACACGGGGATGTTCATTTTACCGAGAAGTACCAGTCCAATTGGCAGTGCCAGTAATACCACCCAGCGGAATACTCTTTTAATAAGGATGGGTGCCTGGGCAGCTGGTTGGACAACGCTCTATTTCCTCACGACGAATTTCAAATACGGTGCTGGCTTGGATGTATCTCGCCGCTTGGCCAATCTTCCTTATGTTTTATGGATTGCTGCCTTCAATTCGGCACACCTATTGATTTGCTGTCTCACAGAAACAATCTTCTTCCCGGCCTTCCATAATGCCACCGACTTGAAAATTGAACAGGAAGCATATAATTCTGCCACAAGCACAGTCTTGCGAGCCTACAACCGGAACGGACTGGCTCTTTTCCTGGCAGCCAATTTGATGACTGGATTGGTCAATATGACAGTGCCTACATTAAACGTAGGTCCTGCAGTGAGCATGGCAATACTGGTCGGATACGCTGCTATTCTTACAGCAATTGCTGTTGCATTAGACGCTAAGAACTTATCTATTAAACTCTAGCGTCCGGCATTTTGTCTCCAAGACCTTTCATGTCGCCAAATTGATGCAATGAATAGCACTGTCTAACACATCGGACATAGAGGGCGGGACCCGTGTCTTGTAGATTAAGTGCGTAGCCAGCCTGCTTTAGCTGAGGTGGTGTGGGCCCCCCATTTGAAGTGGCGATATGTCAGCTCCAAGACTCAGCCGCATTCAATAGGCCAAATCCAAGGCATTCAAGGATTCAACCTTGAGCTATTGGTCTAAAGGAAAAACATAATGGGTAAACCGACTTACAGCATAACCGGGTACGTTTTAGTGCCAATTTACCACCTGCAAATTCGAGCCAGTCTGCTTCGGAAAAGGTACATTGATCTCCTCGCACCGCGTAGGCACCTTGGTAGGCTCGGTAGGCAACATCGTTTTGGCTGCACTCACGTGTCGCGCTATATGCAAAGCAAGGTGATGGGCAATGCAAGGCATACATCTCCGCAGTAGGTATAAGACCAGATTGAAAATCAATTAGACACTTTCTTCATATTCCACATTACTCAGACTACATGTTTTAGATAGAGTTACCTATAGGTATCTAGTGAGGAGGTTACCGAACCCCAGATTCCGCCGTTGTGGTATTAGTGCTCCACCTCTTCCAGGATCATGCCTCTTTTCCGCTGGCGTTTCGGCGCCAGGAGTTCGGGAGCGCCCGTCGTCGCCGACTGCACGTCGCAGGACGGAATCGACAACAGTAACCCGCCACCTTCGTATGAAGAAAGCCAGCATGCTTCCTTACGCGCAGTCCTGCAAGGCGCTATGGCTGTCGCACCAATCTTGTGGCCTTCGGTGCATGTTGACGCTCCATCCTCGCTAGTACAGGAGAATTCATACCGGTGTCTAGATGCAGGAGAAAAAGATGAAGAAAAACAAAATACTAAGCGCGCGATCCTATGTCCAAGCGCAGAAGAGGGTGCTATCATAGAGGTCCTCACAAATCTAGCCATGGCGCCGTGCGGCGATTATCCCTTCTTAGACCGGATACGAGAGTTCTCCGACTTCTACTTCACGCCGTACATCGCCAGCGCTATCCACTCATCATCAATGCAAGGGGGGGAAAGCGGCAGCAATTATTCCTTGACCCACCAAGAGACGCGGGAACCCGTCCCGATCCAGGAGCAGCAACAGAAAGCCCTCAAGAACCTCGAAGTGCTGCGCGAGAGCTCGGCCCTCGTGCTCTGCGCACGGGTGTTGGAGGACTACTACGCCAAGCTAAGAAACGTAGACTCAGCAGTAGATACGAATATTGCACGGGAGACATCGACTCCATATCCGAGTGAAAAAGCGACTAGTAGTAGCGCAGAAGCAGCGCAAGAACCATCGCCAGCACCAACAAAGACAAAAACGAGATTATCGCAAATCATCTCATGTCTAGAAGAAGGCTGCACATGCTTCGACTACGACGAAGCACGACTAAAAATAGACCACTCCACATCATCTACATCCCAGCACTGCGGCTGCGGCCATCCGCGAACATCACACGCCCCATCGCCGCTGGGGATATCCCGACTCCTACGACGCTACACGAACTGGGACTTCGCGCCTTACCACGACCTAAAGCACCGGTCGAGCTTGGGTTCGATAAAGCGTCGGATCCACGACATCAAGGTATGCGGGGCTCCGGGAGGTTGTCCATGTCGGGACTACGACAAGGGGCGACGCACGGGGCGGTGCGCGCGGTGCGGTCATTACCACAAGGACCATTTACCTATCAAAGCCGCGCTAGAGCTAGATAAAAACCACGAGAAAACGAAAGAGAAGGGAAAAGAGAAAGAGAAAGATGGGCCGAATGCGACGGGCGTCAACGATTCGAAAAGGGCGGAATGGGAGTTGAGCTGGATACTGGTTGAGAATGCCTACCTGCTCCTTAGTCGCATTACACCAGTCTCGTAGAGTTATGTACATGTTAGTAAATTTGTCCGATAATATGACATGTATTCTTTTCCGGATCGGATTAACGGGGCAGTAGCAATGAGGAGAACTCTACGGTCCCGTTCATGTAAGCAAATATTTTCCCAATCAATAAGGTGGCTTGCCACTACTTGCCCCAGAGAGCCATTGTGAAATGCTTTCCGTAAACAGATTAGGAAACGCGATTTCCGTCTTTGGTTTCGAATTTGCTCAAATCGAAGACAGCTATTTCCGTTCACTTCCTCCTTCTATCGCTGCAACAATAAAACCACCGGCACTGCTCTCCCCTTCCCAAACCTTTTCATAGCTTATCGACTCTCGTCGAGCGAACATGTCGGCCGTGTAGCTAGTATGAAATAGTCTGAGCACCCTCGAAGGCATCACCCGACTCAAGAGATATCCACGAACGCACAGAACCGGCCTCAACACAGATCATGTTCTTGAAGCCATCCTTGGGCTCGAAGTCGCCCATACCAGCCGCCTTCTCCGTCCAGGGGTTCCATACCACAACATCCTTAAGATTGTCACGTACAACGCTGAAAACGGTTGAGCCCCCTTCGGTCACGACGACGGGTGACGATGGGCCCTTGGCAGGGGTGTAGACACGGTCAGTCTCACCAGTGATAGTGACTGCGCCAGACTGCGACTTCGTCTTTGCGCCGTCTACTTTGTCGATAAACTCGGAGTCCTCAAGGCCCGTGACTTCGACTTTGGTGATATCCTAAGCAACTATGTTAGCAATCAACGAACAGAGATGGCTATCTCTCCTAGCACGACCCTTGATGTGCTCAACATACATTTATTCGGAGATAGGTGTGCAGCAGGACCTGGCATTCAAAGGGCTCTTCGCCACCATTCGTAATGACAATGCCGGTGCTCAAGCCATCGGGAGTCAGAGTGACGCTATAGATGGCAGAGAAAGTATAGGGCCACAGCTCCTTGGACTTCCCGTCGAGAGTGGCAGATGAGAGGCCAAAGTCGAGCTTTACCGAGGCATCGGATTGACTTGTGGACGGTGTAGACTCGGAAGATGTCTTGCCGAGGAACTCCCATTTTGAGTTGCGGGCAAACCCATGTTGCGGCAATTTCGAGGTCGCGGCGTGACCAGGTGCTGTACCGAAGACCTATTTTATAAATAATTTCGATTGATTAGCTAACACGGCTTTCTTGTACAGCGGCAGCAGCATCTTCATCAACTTTCCCTAACGCTCACTTACAGGGAAGACGAGGGGGATGCCTCCTCTCACGGCCTTGGATCCGTCTAGCTTAGCGGCATCGGAAACCCAAAGCTTCTCGTTTCCGGCGCGGTCTTTCCAGCTTATAACAGTAGCGCCAAAAAGAAGAACCTCGACGCTTTCACCAGTGGGGAGCACGGCGGAGACACGCGAGTTAGCATGAGAGATGTTGACCTGTGGCTGAGGGGGAAGGCCGGGAGTGCTAGCTAGCGCAGCGGGCTTGTTGGGTCTGTCAACCATGACGGGCAACCAGATTTAGTTGGCTGAAGAAATAGTTGGTAGAAATATATGTGAAACCAGGAATAACACAAAATTAATTTCAGGATCGTCACAAAGATGACAGAGTGAGCTCTTACGAAGCCACCTGCTTTTCAAATCCGAGGCTCAAGTAATATGGCGCATGCAAACGACGGAAGTATCTCAGTTGACGATCACCAATCAGTATGTAAGTAATGCTGCAGGACGGATTGCTAGTCTGCTGCGAACGATGGGGAGATGGGGACAAGGACGGAGGGGAATGGAGAATGGAGGGGAAGCGGGAATTGATAAGTGAAGATGGCGGGGTAACTCGCTTCCTCGCAACTTACTTTCTGACCACTTCTGACCACTGACTATTACCAACCCCACCCCAGATCTGTAACACCCGCTGTGGGGGCGTGTTTCATCTTTTTATGCTCACTAAACTGACCTATTAATTACTCAGAGTTGACACAGAGTACTACCCCGCCAAGTGCACTCCACGTGGATATTACGTCATGTAACTCGCTAAACTCAGACAATTTTTCAAGCATAAGTACTTCACAAAGCTAGGAGACCGAATACCGAGGAGCACTGTATAAATAACATAGAGAGTCGATACGGCCTAAAGGGCACCAGCCGTGATATTCCTTTATACCCTTGCGTTTGCAGACCCCACAATAGGTAGGTTTCCGCATCAGTTGCTCGTTCACCCGGTATTGTTCGATCTGGAGACCCTTGCATGAATGAATTCTTGTGTTATGTAGTATGGAGCCAAATAGAACCGCCAGTATGTCCAGTTCTTCCGTCTTGTGTTGTCAGATCTGTTTGAGGTTCAGTCGTCATGGCACAGCTCCATCGCCGTGCAGTAGCGTACTCGAAAAAGAACAAAATAAAAAATGACCATGCAGATGGAACCGCATAATACAGCTACGCCTATTCCTGATATAGTTCAACCAGTAGTACACCCATCAAAAGCTGACAAGAAAGCATTGGTATATGTCTTGCCCTCTTTCACTCGTTCTTCAACCGAACAGGCTTGATTTATCATATGTTCAACAGTAGTTTCGAGTAGCCAAACCCTACTCTTCAGCTCTCGGGGGCGGTGTTTTGAATAGAGCGTATCAAATGGGAGACAGAATCGGCGATGTGCCGAGACCGTGCCTGATGTAGGCCGTGAGAAACCGGCAATCTTCCTGAACTTGGTTGAAATCTACTGAAATCGATATCCACATACCCTGGCAGATTACCCGATACCAGAGGGGGCAAAGGAGTCCGAAGGCTTTGGTAGGCCAGCACTATCATTTTCACGACGGTGGTGACCGTTTCGGTTGTCAGGAGCTCCCAGAGACGCTCGATGAGACCAGAGATACCAGACAGCCTCTCGTGAGCGTCTATCACGATAAAGATAAGTCGAACATGACGTAGTAATGCCACGAACAGCCGGAGCCAGTCATTGGGAGTTTTGCACGAATCAAATGTCTGGTCGTTGATGGCGGCCCGCGCAAGAATTTCCGGTTGTTGGTCGATCATCTGCTGTATCATCGACTTGAACACATCTTCCACTGACACAGGGGTTCCAGTGCGTATCAAAGAGGCTCCGAGAAACCAGATTACCGGAAGCCCCTTTTGTTTCAATTGCTCGGCTATGTCCAAAACACAGTCTTGCACGCTCTCGCTTCGAATGGCTGAGGCTTTGATTCGAACCAGTGATGACCGCGGGCTGGCCATCGATTCGTAGATTGTTGGCGGCATGGCCACTCTGTTGTATGAGAATTCTCTTCTTGAGCGTCGGCGATTCCGCATAATCACATTCAAATTGAAGATCTTTGCCGGATCAAAAGAGACGTGGAGATATGAAGCAGCTCGATCAGGTATGAACGGAAGGGAAGCAGAGATGCTCCCACTCAACGGAAAACATTCGGTACTTCCATGAGATTGGGTATTATGAGTTGTACGATTAAGAAAATCATCATACATCAGCGCGAATCTGGCGTTCAGATCCTGTAAAGTTATATTCATGTCGCGCGTCTCGGCACGGTGAGCTACAGCGGACTGGTTGTGAAGCCTTCTGAGACTTCCATCGATCCTGAGCTTGATATCCTGGAATTCCAACGGCCACGGATTGATTATAGATAGGAGAACTTTCCTTCGTACGCTTTTTGTCGTGTTTTGGTACCACTTAGTTGCCCGCATACAAAACTCAACCACTCCAGAGTAGAGCTCTATGGTAGTTCTCTGGATATGCTCAACTGGGTAAAGCTTGAATGCAATGAACTCGGCATCATCCAGAGCAGAAAGAATTTCCAAGAATGCCTCAGCCACCTGAGAAGCTAGATTCTCGTAGTTCATCGTCACCGTGAATATGAATCTTAAGCCACCCCAGACTATAGCGGCGTATTCCGGGTGCGACGAGACAAGAGTGTCGATAATTTGGCTATAGTGCATCACTCGAGAGCAAGTCTTGGTCCACATTGTTGATCCTATCGCTAGTTTCTTCGAACGGGAAGATCTTTTAGTCTCGTAGAGCATTTTTGCCTGACGAAGTGCCGCAAGAACATCTTCTAGTGTATTTTGGCTAGATAGCCAAGTCTTAGATTTCTCGTGACTGTCTGGGAAGCATTGCCTGTGAAATTCGAGGGCCTTTGTATATATTTTCTGCGCCGAGTCCAAATACTGGTCCCTTTTATCTTTCAGCTTGTATCGCTTAACTCTAGAATTTTCATGTAGCTCAACCTACCTGCGTTTCGATGGCAAATATTGATTTGTTATGCTATTATGCCGAGAAATCCGGGAGTATGCGGATATTTCATTTTTGTTGCCCACAATAGCAATTGGGCCTTCGTCTCGGTCCATGGACGTAGATGTTGTATATTAGGACCGCCTTGCTGGAAATGGGTTAGTTAGAGGCTATAGCGCCAAACTGCGTTAAGGTCACCCTGAAAACATGAAAACAGGCCAACGGCTTAACAGAAATGGTGAGAGGAAGATGGGGTATTACATTGCATTTCGTGTTGAATCAAACGCTTGTATGCTTTCCAGCCAAACATCCATGAGCTGGAGGCTGTGCTATGTAGAAAGGTTGCATTGCAAGGCCGTTGTGACTCAGCCACAAGGCGAATGAATGCCCTTGCCGCCGGTCCGCGTAATCAGCATCGACTCAAGATCTTCCCCGCATCGAAAACAGTTTGAGCTGAAGAATATTTCCGCTGGCCCTATTTGACATCCTTTCGCCCCTTCACCATGCAAAGCTTTCAATAGAATAATTATTCCTTGATATATAAAGATCTAGGTAAAATAATTTCATTTGCAGAAGTCCTAAATGGAACATTCTACCCGGCGCCTGGGTAACGATGCCCGCCCTCGCTTGGACCTCATCACCACTACTGGAGCTAAAGTCGACGAAACAATCTCACAAGACCATACCGATAGTCATAAGGAAGATCCGCTAGCTCGGATAGATGCCGAAGGTAAGGAAACGACATCGATAACCATAATTATTCGCAGGGGTCTTGAAGCTAAATCGCTGACACGGTGGCAGAATCGGAATCGGAGTCGGATTCCTTGTCGCCTGGCCCACGACAATTGCAAATCCAACAGAGACAGCCAATGGTGGCAACAACTCATAATACTGTTACCCCAGGCACTTATCCGTCATCCAGCAGAAGCTCCATGATCTCTGAGGATCACACGCATGTACCAAAGGAAGCGATTCAAGAGCCGGAATACGAAGGCCCCGAATACGAGACTCTAAGAGAGATGATGCAGTCGATTCCAGGGCTAGAGTTCTACAAGGATAGAGACTACTGTCGTGTGGTAGACTTCCTCCTAGCTACGATCGCCAAGCTGAAGGTCGAGAACGATACACTAAAGAAAGAAACCAATGACAATAGTGTTTCGATGGTCCCCGGTCAGCGCGGTGATATTGGCGGTCATGGCCATGCAAGTCATGATGCGCGAGCTATTACGTCAAATGCAACAAATACCCCCCGGTACGAGGTTTTTCACCAAGTTAATTGCTTTCATGGTCATGATTCTCAGGGGATTATTTATTTTCGGGACGCACCTATACTATTCAAAAGCGGCAAGGCAAAAGGTCACCTTCGAGGACAATTTCAGATACCAAACTTGGCGAATCATTTCGAGGAACATGCAGGTGCTGCGTTTATTGTCATCCACGTACATTCATGTGGACAAAACAGGTTTTATAGACCAGGTGGAGGCCCTAATCGTTTGATTGCAGATTCCAAATCACCTAAAAGAATCGAAACGAATATCGTATTAAGATCTTCTCTGCTGTTGGCTATAAAGACAACAATCGATCAATACCCGGGCCATTTCGAAGGATTTGATAGTGCACGAATGCCCGATAAACTCAGGGAACCATTTATGTTCTTCTACATTTATAATAAGACTTTGGTCCAATTCTCGGAGTCAAGCGGTCTTGAAGCTTGCGACCGTGAGGCTATTCAACTTCTACATTCGTACTTTGAAGAAAAGTGGAGGGATGATTGGGATGAAGCTGATCGTCTCTTTTCGAGAGGGAAGGTCAACAAGAAACACTTCGATAAACTGTTCCGTCCTGGTGAGCTGATTATTATCAAATCTAAGGACGGTCAGGAGATACTCACTGCCAAGCAAGTCGCGAATCACCCTTGGGTTGGATCAGGGGATAGTGGTGTGCCGATTACGGAATGGCAATTCAATGGTCAGTTTCGGGGAGTCAAAGAATTTATAGTGGCCGATAAGATGATGATGGGGAGCATCTTATCAAAAGGTACTTCGGGTACTCGAGTTTTCAAGCAAGACCTGCTCGATTACGAAAATATTGATGACAGCATGGAGAAAGACATTACTTCACTTGAGACCTACCCTCTACGCTTCTTGCACGATGCCGCACTGATTGGGGACCGGCTTATATCGCGCGGATTAAAATTCTGGAAATACCGGAAACAAACACTGGTCTGCTATATGGACCCCCAAAAAGACGAAGAAAGTCAGGTCCGTTCTTTCCTGATATTTCGTGAAAAGTTTCAAGTTGCTAACCCTGCATAGGCAGAGAGGCGGTTCGTGATTGATTATACGGTTTTTCAAAGAATGCATCCAAGAAACGAGATTTTTGATGTTATAGTGGATAATCTTGGACAGGAGGTAATGGATCGAGATCAGCCTCCTAGCGATGCTTTCTTAGCCTGTCTACCAGCTCACATTCATGGCTATGATTTATCCGAAAAGGCCTGGAGTATGTCTCAACATCGTATTTAACGTTTTCGCGCTAACTGTATTGAAGAGCTAATTCGTGTGGACGGGACAACCGACGTAACGTGGAATAAAAATATTTTCAAACGGCTTGTCCTTCCGTCTCATGACAAGGAGCTTATCCAAGCCGTTGTCACCGCTCATGGACAACAGATGAGTGGCACTGCTGATATCGTTGGTGGAAAGGGACAGGGTGTGTTGCTCTTATTGCACGGCGGTCCAGGTACGGGAAAAACCCTTACCGCAGAGGGTATCGCCGAGGAGCAAGAACGACCTCTTTATAGAGTTACTTGCGGTGATATCGGCGTCGAACCAGTAGAGGTAGAGCAGGTAAGCAGTAGTCTAGAGAAAATTATAATCGAACCGCAGCTGACAGTCTACCTAGTACCTTAAGTATGTTCTTGAAATTGGCCGAGCTTGGGGCTGTGGTACGTCTGCGAACCTTGTCATAGGTCCGGGGTAGCTAAACCTAGTTAGTGGTTCTTCTAGACGAGGCCGATGTATTCCTAGAAGAACGAAGCCCAACCGACCACAAAAGAAACGCGGTTATCTCCAGTAGGTTATAATCCTAGCCGCATAACAATTCCCAGTCCGCTAACCCTATGGAGTATTCTTGCGTGTACTAGAATATTATGACGGTATACTTATCCTAACTACAAACAGAGTCGGTCGCTTCGACGAAGCCTTCAAATCGCGTATCCATCTATCACTTGGCTATCCTAACCTCAATGAGGAACAGAGGGAGCAGATTTGGCGAAACTTCTTTCAGCTATTAGACCGCAATAAAGAACGATTCGATATCCAAGATCTTGAACTCAATGTTTACAAACTAGCGAAACACGAGATCAACGGTCGCCAGATTAGGAACGCGGTAATGATAGCCCGCCACCTAGCAAAGTTTCGGAAACAAGCCCTAGTTTACAAGCACGTGCAAGAAGTCAGTACATACTATCACTACTTTTTCTTTTCGTGCTTTCTATGGAGTAAAGCAACTACCCACCCTCTCGTTTTAAAGTTGTATCCGATATCTTGGCTCATCGATAATATGTACAGGCAGTGGCATCGGTCGTGAAGTTCAACGACTACCTTCAGAGCGTCAAAGGTGCTTCGGACGACGACTTCGCGGAGTATGATAAGTTGCGAGCTAGGATCGCTTGATAGGGGTAAAGGTGCTATTCATCGAGATGATGGATTTTATTCTGCGGACAAATACGCAGGGTCCACGGTGTTCGGTGACGGGGAATAAGATGACTGTCCACCGTTTCCAAGCAGCTACGTAAGTCTGCATATTAATATATCCGCAATTTCAATGTACCCTGGTTAGTAATGGAGGGAGGCATGACCGTTATAACGGCGTTGTGATGCCTGACCTACGCAATGGACCTGTAATCTACTCATATGGTAACGCGTACAAGCAATAATCAGCAGTTTCTATAAGCTTTTAATAGATTTAGACAGTCTATCATATCATTCTCTTAAAACTAAAACTAAACCTTAGGCGCTACTAACCTGTGATAAATATATGCTCTCTCTTTATTTAGCCCCCCCATTGTCCCAACCTCTTCTATTCCAAGGCCAGGTTAAGCAATGCCGACATCTTCCCAGGCGACACGGACAGCAAGCTTCTCCCCAGCTCCTTCATTCGGCATTTATTCCCTTGAAGAAATATGCCGAGATATGCGACAGCCCCATTTACTGAAGTAGATAACCTACTTCGGTGACTACCTACTTCGGCGATTATGCTGACGCTTAGGGAGACGGCGCGAGTCCACAAGTAGAAGAAGTGGTTCTTAGCGTATTGGTCAGCTTCAGCTGCGGCGCTAACGCTACAAAACATTAAGAACATTATTGAACAAAATGTAATTTTACATAACATTTTATGCACTTCAGACAAATAGACGAAAAGGACGGCGTGAATGGCTATAAAGCGTGAGGAATAAGTAGGCTAGTATTGACAAAATAAAGAATATAAATGTAGACCTTAACGCTAGTGTCAAGTCTCTAAACTATTATTCAGAAAACACCACTGGCGACTCACTTGCTTCTCAAACTAGCTTACCTAAAGATATGCATGTGCCCTACATCAACCACCCTCACCGGTCGCCTCCCGGCTTCCGCGTCAGGGACGCTCAGTTGGCCGACGTAACGAGTATGACCGATATATGGTACGCCTCCTTCAATAAAAGCCATGATTTCTTTTATTACGCGACGCCCGACGATCCGATAACTCGCAAATGGTTCGACGCGCTATGGACGATGGGAATCGAGGCAGGGCCGGGCGTGATGAAGACATTCGTCGTAGAAGACATAACCCAGGGGAATAAGCTTGTTGCGTTTTCGAGATGGCATGTTCCACAGGTAGACGGGAACCAGGACATTCCCATGCCACCAGTTCCTGATCATTGGGATCCCGAAATCACAGACTCACTATGGGGTGGAATGGCTCGGAGTCGAGCACGCATAATGGGCAAAAAGCCGCATTGGAGTTAGTGGGCCCCTATTTTCGCTTTCTGTACTTGTGGGAGAATGATCATTAATTGAATGATTTAGTGGGCGAGTTTATAGCAATTGACCAGGCCTATCAAAGTAGGGGCTTAGCGCTTGATCTCGTCTGTTGGGGGTTCCGTCAATCTATTGCCACGGGCTTGGTGACATACGCCGATTCCAGTATGAAAGGCTTGCCAGTTTGGAAGCATTACGGGTTCGAGGAGCGAGGGGCGATTCACATTAAGGGGCGGCCTGGATGCTTTGAAACATATTCAGTAGTTCCTATTGTGTGGTCACCACATAAAGAGAAGAATCGTGTTGCGGCAAGATTATGAAAGGTGGGATAGAAGCAGAGATACGTCAGGGGCACTAGGGCTTTCGTAGCACATATCGTTCGGCAATATACGCTATGAAAAGTGCGAGTAACACGCAAGCGAGTCGGCCAGTTGATATTTGTTATTATACAAGTGCTTTGATGGGGTATTGGGAAAGGTCGCTGGTGTAACCGAGTATGACTATGCAGAAGAGTTAGTCATCAACGGAGGTATGCGTGTGAATCTTTGCGCGATACTTTCGTCAGACATCAAAATATTCAGAGAAGTAAGGATACTTTTCTCATCTAACTATCCGGTCCTACACCCATGCTCAATAGACATAGATGAAGTCTTCGTTCTTGAGATCCGAAAGATCTTGAAAGCCATTATCATCCTCAACACCAGTCGCCTGCTCCTTCTGTTCTAGGTCTCTCTCATGTGGTTGTTGTATCTCCTTTTTATTCAACATAGACTCGTCCACGATATCTGCTTGCTTTCCAATCTGCACTCGCTTCTTCTCATGCCTCTTATTGAGGAACACAAGGTATACAGGAATAAACCTAGAATAATGTTCGTTAGCGTCAATGATTCTGAGCTTCATCACCGCCCAGGATAGAACTTACAGTCCCATCACACCCACGAACGCGAATTGTACAAGGGCGGAAATGAGTCCCGGACGGTACAGCGGTGCATCCTTGGTGTCAAATAAATGCGGCCCGATGATGTTTCCTGCGCACATGCCAGTAATTACTACTGCTGTTGTGGTCTTCTTTTTGGTGTCTCCGCCCGTGTTCTGGCCCTGCCAGGTGAATATCATGGGCGTGATGGCACCTAAGCACGATACTAGGTAGTAACCAAAGAGCAACACTCCTTTGGTATGTCCGTTTCGAGGTACCGTTATCATGAGAATGGTGCCGATAATAGGCAACAAGCTAACAAGAGCAATGACAAGGCCTTTGCGGCGCAACTTTGTCGCCAGCGCAGCTGAGCCTATGGTGATGACGACTTGAATCACGCCAAATGGGATATTGAAAAGAATTGCATTGAAATTGGTGTAGCCAAAGTCTTTGACGATGAGATTTCCAAAAGTACCGATACCACCACTCGCGATACTTGCGTTATCTGTCAGTTTACCGCTTTTTACATTCGGATTAATTGATCAGAACTCACGAGATCGAGGTCATGATCAGGAACCACAGCCATGTTTTTAGATCCAAGAGAGTTTCCAGCGCATGATCCCATCTCCATCTTCGGCTGGCGACACCCATCTGGTTGGCCCGCAATCGCTCAACCGCAATGAGCTGTTCGCGCTCGGACATGTATTTCGCTTCCATCGGGGAATCGGGCATGAAGACAAGAAATGTAATGCCGTACAAAACGGTTAGGATGCCACAGAAGATAAAGATCACTTGATATCGGTAGATTTTGTCGCTCATAATGTGGCCTAGGCCGTACGTGACTAGGCTTCCGACGATTTGCGTTACACCATTCATTGCATTCCAGTAGGACGTGCGAAGAGTCTGCTCTGAACGACGCCACCACATCTGCGTTATCGCAATGCAACTTGGTGCAATCAATGCTTCGAAGGCCCCAAGCAAAAACCTGACAGCTACGAGCGAACTGAAATTGGTGCAAGCAGCGAGGAGTGCTTCGCTTGCCCCCTATTTCTGACTCAGCAAATTGTTCCATGAGTTTATCACGTAGACTAGACAACGCTAACGCACCCAGAGTACGATGGCTGTACCAATCACTTTCCCCGTCGGCAATCGGACAAGTAGAAAAGCAGCCAGGGGTTGAAATGCCAGTTGACCGAAGTATAAGATTGAGCCCAACCAGGAGTATTCGTCTAAGATGAAGATGAGTGACTGATTCGAAATACACAAACATGATTCTAGATGTCAAATCTTCAAACGGGAATGAAGGGAATTACAGTTTTGCTTTGAACTGTGTTTATGAGGAGCGAATTTCTGTGCTAGAGAAACACGGCAAGTCTTCTAAAGACACTTGAGCAATATAAGAAGTGAACTTATGGAAATTCGAATATCTTACGAGAAGCCAAGTTTGCATCCTGAATAATGCCGAATATCGACACATATGATAGGGACGACTTATCAAGTTGCTGGAAGAAGTACGCTCCGAGGAGAAGAGGTAGAATTCGCATGTCAACGCGCTTCAACACGGCACGTTCGTCCTCATAGCTGAACGCAATTTCGCCATGTTCTGAAATAAATTTGGCTGCCTTGTCCGCAAGGACTGTATCTGGTGGTGCGGCATTCGATGTTTCCCTAGCCGGAGAGATAGTGTCCACTTGCTCTGCCATGCTGGGATGGCCGGGTTCGCTTGCCATTTCGAGTCTTTCTAATACATTCAAGGTATCGAGTTACGAAGCAAGATAAAAACGAACTTTAGGAATCGAGTGGACGTGAAGGCAATGGTCTATGCTCAGTGAAGCAAACTCGTTCTCGAGCTTTATATTGTTTCGTGGAAACTGTAAGATTATAGATGCGGAGATGAAATGGTCACCGACTCTTCGGTACACCACGACGAATTGGCTCGATAAGCTTGCATGCATCTCATGTGACTTGCTCTAGGCGAGAACATGCCACAAGAAGAACGGAATCCTGGCAGTTTAGTTCCCCGTTTTAGTTATTCTATGAATTACCCTTGCGTGGAGAATGACCTTCAAGATACTAAACACTATTACCTCGATACTTACATAAGGTATTGGGCTCACTCTGTTGACGAACAAGAAGTCCACCATGTAGTTTTAGTGAGAAAGAGTTCAAGCTTTGGATAGCGTTGTGAACAAGCCGGGACATGATTCGTTTGTCTCCTTCCGATACCCAGGTTATCACCACAATAGTCTACTCACATTGGTTACGGTTAATATCGAGTCCCGGCAATTGTGTCAACCCCCAACTTCCCCGCAAAGTCTGGGGTTCTCCGCTTCAACCCCAGATATTCAGATAGAATGACTGATCGAAAAAATAGATAGCGAGGTTTTCCCACCAATAATATTAGGCTCTAGATGTAATCGGTCAATTTCGAAGCCGAAAGTTGCTTGCCGGGAGATGACTTTACCACAGAACAATCTTCCCTGGGACCAATGAAGTTGAGCCACAACTTGGAGAAAAGACATGGAATCAGTGAATCTCCAAGTTCCCCAATCCTCGAGCTTGAGAATACAAGATGTTAGCAATACTCGGCCAGTCCGTTTTGAAGATCTTGCAAGAGCAGATTTTGGTATTTATGGTCTCAATTGCTCTCGACAACGTTGATCGTCGAGGCTTCTAGCAATATTGAAAGGATGGCCGATATTCGTGCTAAAAAACGGTACGCGATAGTAGGGACTGGGGGTCGAGCGATCTTCTTCTATACGGCAATTGCACAGGACTATGCGAAGACGTCCTGTATAGTCGGTATCTGCGATACTAACCAGACACGTATGAACTATGCCAACTCTAAGCTCGAGGCTATGGGCCATAACGCCGTTCCTACATTTTTCGCATCCGATTTCGAGAAGATGATCAAGGAGACCAAGCCTGATGAAGTCATCGTGACAACAATTGACCGGACACATAACATCTATATCGTCAAGGCGCTGGAATTGGGATGTAATGTCATTACAGAAAAGCCCATGACGATTGACGCACCGCGCTGTCGCGAGATATTCGATGCTGTAGAGAGAACGGGTAACAGCGTGCGTGTTACCTTCAACTACCGATATGCGCCTCACAACACCAAAGTTTTCGAGCTGATTCGATCAGGGGCCATCGGCACAGTGACCAGTGTGCACTTTGAATGGATGCTTAACACGTCCCACGGCGCAGACTATTTTCGTCGCTGGCATCGCGACAAGCGCAATAGCGGAGGCCTGCTGGTACACAAAAGTACACACCACTTTGACCTTGTCAATTTTTGGCTACAGACACGGCCTGCGACTGTGTACGCGCAAGGCGACCTCAAGTTCTATGGGCGTGAGAACGCGGAGAGTCGCGGGGAGACCAGGTTCTACACACGAGCACACGGGAGTGAAGTGGCTAAGGCGGACCCTTTTGCGCTCCGGATGGACGAACACCCTCAGTTAAAGGCTATGTACCTCAATGCCGAGCATGAGGACGCGTACTATCGCGACCAGAGTGTATTCGGCGATGGCATTAGCATAGAAGACACGATGAATCTGTTGGTGCGGTATAGAAATGGAGCGGTCTTGACATATTCGCTGACGGCATACGCGCCTTGGGAAGGCTTCCGAGTCAGCTTCAACGGCACGGGCGGGCGGCTCGAGATGGAAGTGGTGGAAAACAGCTATGTGAACTCAGGTGGCGAACAGGCGGCCGAGGGCTCACTCGAGAGGCGCACACTGCTCCTACGGCCGCTGTTCGAGAAGCCACGTGAGATCGAGATTGATGAGGGGCTTGGAGCTCACGGCGGAGGCGATACAGTGCTGTTGAATGACCTCTTTGGCGAGCCCGTCTCAGACGAATTCATGCGCGCTGCTAGTCATATCGATGGGGCATTGTCAATCTTGACAGGAATAGCCGCGAACAGGTCTATAGCGACGGGCCAGGTCGTGAATGTGGACGATATATTGAAGATACCATGATGGAATTCTTGATGACGGGTACAAGGTTGTTGTTTCAATTCAAAGGGTAGCCTGGCATGGCCTTTTTCGATTCAATTCTATTATATGAACTCCATTCAAGATACTCAATGCTAAACACTGAGTCTTGAAGCTTGATGTAGTTTAAGAGACGGCAAGGTAAAGGTGTCTGGTCATTTGCATGCGCGTATCGAGATAACATCGATATATGATTACGGGCGTATTTGTACACTTAGTTCGAAACGAAGTGTTATGCCCCACCCATATTTTTAGTATGTGTTATATTTTATTTTTGGGCCTTTACTAATAATTATATTTTTTACTTATAAACATATTAATATAGATAAATTAAAGCTTAAATATATTATTTAAAGCTGTTTTTTAGTATTTTGGCCGGAGGTTTTCTGCTTACGAAGTAAAATAAAGAAAAGCTAACGTTAACATTAGATAAATTTTATAAGGGTTGTAGAGAATAAGATTAAAGAAAAACAAATATAGTTAGTATAGCCCGAATAGGCTAATTATATACTTTGCCGATTTTAATAGCTTTAATTAAGTATAATTTAGCTTTCGCTTATTTTTAATAAGAATAGCTAAATTTTATAGCCGGCTAGCTATATTTTAAAGCTGACCGTACTAGCTTTATGCTTTTTCGTTATTTATTTTTGCTTGATTTCTAGTTTTTTTTAGGCAATATTTTTTGTAGACCGAAGAAGAGGAAAAAAAGAAAAAAAAAACTAGATTTTAATAAAAATGTAATACTTATAGTAACATAAAGCATTTAGACCTAATGCTAGCGCTTTATAAATATAAATACTATAATAAATATTTGGATAATTTTTTTTAAACCGCTATATTTTATTATATTATTAACAAAAGTTTTTATTATATTATTAATAAAAGTTTGTTTATAAGCTAAAATATATATACTATTAAAACTATATTATGCTGCTAAAGTTTAAATATTTTATGTTAAATGTTTTAGTTAATATTAATATTAATAAAGCTATAAAACTTTTTTTTTTAAAAATAAAAAATAACAATAAGTTTAAATTTTATATTAAGCGCTACTGCTATAGCTATTAAAAAGTTTTAACATAATATTACTATAATTATTATTTATTATAAAATAATACTATTTTTTAACTATTATTATTTTTAATATTTAAAATACTTATTTTAATATAATATTAAGGCTAATAAGCTTTTTTAATATAATATTAAATATATAACTATATAAATAAAAAAAAAAAACAAAAAAAACAGTTATTTTTTTTTTTATATATAGCATATATATTAACAACGTTAAAGCTATAAAAATAAAATTATTTACGTAGCTTTTTTTTTTTATTAGTTTAGTTATTAATATATTTAATTATATTTGTTTAAAACTAAAATTAGCTTAATTTGCTATTTTAACAGGATTTTTTTTTTATTTAAAGTTAATTGTTATAATAGTTTTAAATAGTTTTG
>JADKYC010000196.1:0-45870 GCA_019843955.1 Xylaria sp. 218_066
TATATTTTTGCAATATTATTTATATATATTATAATTTTATATATTAAAAATATATTTATAGCTTATTAAACATTTTTAAAAGCTTTAGTTTTTTTAGCGTTAAATATATTATTTATAAATTTTATACCACTTTTTTATTTTATTATTTTTTTTAATTTTTTATAAACTATATATTTATATTTTAAACTTTTTTTTTTTATTTTAAACTAATTTAAAAATATTATAATATTAAATATTAATTTATTATTAAACCATTTTTTAAAAATAGCTAAAGCTATTTTTTTTAATATATTTTTAGTATAATTTTTTAGTAATTTTTTTAAATATTTAAACAAATAAAATATAAGCTTATTTATTGTTAGTAGTAACGTTGCTACTAGCTATATATTTATTTTAAACTTTTATATTTAGCTAGTTTATTTTTTTTAGCTAATTATTTTAATAATTGTTTATATAATTAAAAAGTATTTTTTTATTATTATATATATTTAATATATAAACTAAAGCTTTGTTTTATTTAAAGCTATTTATATTATAAAAAGCTTGCTATTAATAAATAGCGCTATATTTAATTATATTTTTTAAATAGGCAGTATTTTTTAGCTATTTTTATTAAAGCCCGTTAAATTAGTTTTATATAGCTTTTTAGCTTTATATTAGTTTTACTAAGTTTTTTTAATACTATATACTTAATAAGTTTTATTTTTTTTTTATATTAAGCTTTATATTTATATAACAATAAAAATAATATTACGATTTTAACCGCTTTATAAAATAAAGCTACTAATAATCTTTATTTAATAGTAGCTAAAGCTTTAATATAGTTAAATATTTTTATTATAATTATAGCTTTTTTTTTTATATATTATTTAAAGCTAAATTTTTTATTAAACTAAACTTTTAGCTATTTAAATATTAGCTATAAATAATATAATATTTATTAAGTTTAAAAGGTGATTTTTTAAAATTTAATAATAGTATTAATTTAATAATACTAATTATAATAGTAATTTTTAAATTATTTTTTTTTTTAAAGCAAAAAATATTTTATTATTAATTTTATAAATTAATATTTCTTTTATTTTTTTTAAGCTAGTTTAGCGTTTTTTTTTTAATATATTTACTATTTTTAAAACTACTATATTATTTACATACCTTTATTTACTAAAATTTTTATTAACTATTTTTATTATATATAATATTTATAATATAAAAAATAATAATAACTTTTATAATATTTTATATTTTTAAATTAGCATATTTATAATATATTTTTTTAACTTTGTTTATGTATTTTTTTTTATAAAAAAATTATTTATTAACAGTTACGGGTAGCAGACCCGTAGAGATCTATATAGCCTTAGTGGTGGTTGTAGCTAGTACGTGGCTAAGGCTGTGGCTCGTAACCCTTATTTACTGCCCTTATTTACTAGTGCTTATATTCACTACATATAAACCTTATATATATAGCCCACGCTGCTAGATTAGATCCCTCGTAGAACTTTTCCTTCTGCAGCTTAATATTAATATATAAATCTAGAATTTACTAACAGTACGCGCAAAGCTCCGCTGTAATAATATTAAGCTCCTTTAGGTTCCTTAAAAGTACGCATTTGCTACCTACTATATTTTTTTTTCGACTTTTTAAATGCCGCGGCTTTATTATACGGAGCAGTATCCCTTATAAATTCCTTACAATTTTGCTCGGGCAGTCTTTTGTTATCGGTTGGTCCAATCTTCGCAAGAGCACCTGTATAGGCTAGGTTATTTTGTTCTCATTTTTCGTGGGCAGATTCTTTCGTTGCTATCTAATTTATCCTATTTTTCGTAGCTAGATTTTTTCGCTGGCACCCCTTGTACCCTTTCGTACAATCTGCCTTTTTTGGCACCCAGAAATACTGAATTTCGACTTGTTGGTACTTTTTTTTCGAAGCTTACTAGCAAGGGACCCGTACGGCTATAGACCCATTGGTTTTTTCGCTCTATAGATATAGATCCGGATTGCGCCCTTGGCTTTTTCGCTAGACCCTATCTAACCAGACCTTGTATTCTAAAGTATAGACCCTTTGTTTTTATACTAGGAATTACCTAGATTTAACAGTTTGCTATATCCCTTTCGATAGCTAAGCAGAACAACTAACTGGCTCCGTCCAATAGACCCTCGCAGAGCTTTACCCTTATACTTTCCGCCTTTATACTTTTTTATACAAAACGTCCGATTTCGCACTAAAAATTACTATATACGACTATAGTTTCGACTTGCAGGTACATCTGTACAAATAGAAGACCTACAGATTTACAGATCTATAGAAGCTAGACTTTCGCGTGCTTTCGAAATACCTACTTAAATAGCCTTTAATTCGAAGGGTAGAGTCTCCTAGACTGCCCTATAGCCCTCGTACCCTTACAGCTCCAGATACCTTTATTTTAATACCTTTTGCTACTAAATAGAAATACTTATTACTTCGTACGATCGCGCGATTTTAAGCTATTCGAAAAAACGCTAATTTATATATAGCTATTTATTCGCCTGTATAGCTGCCGTCGAATGTAAGGATTTACATTTAGCTGGAAAGCAACTTACTATATAAATTTTTATATAAGCAAGCTCTGTTGCTAATCTGCAAATATGTCCTTCGACTTAGACCTTCAATCTATACTTAAGCATATATTTGTAGATACTTGCGTATCTATACAAATACTTATATAGACCTAGGTACCCTATAGTCTGTGGCAGTATTTGTACGAAGTAAAGTATATGTAGCTTATATAAATGGATTGGACTCCGTAGAGGAAGCTAGGGGGGTAGATTTTTAGCTAACTTACTTCTAAGTTCTTATATACATGCTTTTTTATATGCTGTACGTATACAATTTAACATATGAACAAGAGACTTAGGGGGGTAGTTACGGGTAGCAGACCCGTAGAGATCTGTATAGCTTTAGTGGTGGTTGTAGCTAGTACGTAGCTAGGGCTGTGGCTCGTGACCCCTATTCACTGCCCTTATTTACTGGTGCCTGTATTTACTACATACAGACCTTATATATATAGCCCACGCTGCTAGATTGGATCCCTTGTAGAATCTTTCTTTCTGCAGCTTAATATTAATATGTGAATCCAGAATTTACTGACGGTACGCGCAAGGCTCCGCCGTGATATTAACTTTAGTACTATTTTAAGCTAACTTAAAAACGCTATTTTAGTTAAAAACTTTTTTTATAATAAAACGTTAAACGTTTTTTATATATTTAATATAACTAAATTTTTTTTTTTTTTTATTAAAGCTAATTTAATTTTATAAATAAAACTTTTATTAAATTTATTATTAATTTAATAAATAAAGCTTTTATATATTAAAAGCTAAATAACTTTGCTTATAGGCTTATTTATATTAGCTATTTTATTATAAGTTTTTTATAGTTTTTTTTTTTATAAAAAAATAATATTATTAGTTTAAATAATTTAAAAAAAAACAGTTAGTTTTTTTAATTTTTAATATTATTATAACTTATATTATTTTTTAAGCTTTTAAAAAATACTTTATTTTTAAAAATTCTTTTTATAAAGTTTTAATATATTTTTTAATATAAGTTTAGCAACCTTTAATTATTTATGCTATAATCCTATTTTTTTTTAAAAATAATGTTTATTTTTTATAAAAGTTATTTAATAAAAAAAAGTATTTTATTTATTAAGTTATTATTTATATTAAACTATTATAAAATATTTTTATATAAAAGTTAAGCTTTTTTTACACTTAATCTTTTAAATAGCCCTATCTTTAAATTTTTTAATAAAAATATTTACAATTTAGCTTTAAGTTTATGTTAACTAATTATTATATATAAATCTTTATTTAACTTAATTTTATTTATTTTAGTTTTTTAATAGTTTTTCTTTATTTTTTAAACTATTATAAAAAGTTTTTTACGTTTTTTAATAAGGCTATTTTTATTTTATTTTTTTATAAGTTTTTTTTCCTTTAATCTTTTTTAATATTTAAAAATAGCTTTATATTTTTTAGTTTATTATAATATTAACTTTTTTTTAACTTTAAAACGCTTATTTATTATTTTAGTTATATTTATTAATAAAGTTATTAATATTTTAGCTATTAACTTTAATTTTTTTAAGTTTATATTAAACTTAATATTTAGCAAAATAAATACTACTATTTTTATTAGTTTTGCTAACTTTCCGAATATTTTGTTTTTTACTTTTTATTTTTTTTATTTTAAAATAAGTTTTTTGTTTTTATTTAAATAAAAAATCTTAATAAAATAATAGTTTAAACTTAATATATAGTTTTTATTTAAATAAGCTTTTAAAAATAGAACATTTAAAAAAGATAGGTTAATTATATAACTATTTTTATATATAAGTTTATTTAGCTTTTTAAAATAGTTTATTTTTATTTTTAAAAATTATAAAAAACGTTATTAACTGCTCGTTTTTAAAATAAATTTTAGTTTTTAATCTAAATATTTTATATTAACATTTTTTATTATAAAATAACTATATAAAAGTTCTAAAAAATAAATATAATTTTAAACTTTTAAAATATTTAACGCTTTATAATAGTTTAATATAAAATATTTATTTATATTTATTTATAATAAACTTTAAATTTAAATCGGTTTATATAATATTATAATAAGCTATACTTTTATTTATATATATATTATTATTTATAGCTTATTATTTTCGTTATTTTAAAATTTTAATAAAATATATAAAATAAATTTTAAATAGTTTTATATAAAATAGTTCTATATTAAAATATTTTTAAAGGTTTTTACTTATAATTTTTAAACTAAAATATTATTTATTTTATTTTTTTAGCATTATTATAAAAAAATAATATAAACTAGTTAAACTTTTTATATATTATAAATAACAATTTATAAAATTTTTAATAAATTAGCTTTATAATAAAACTGCTTTTTTTATTTTTTATTATAGTTTATTAAAATAGTTTAAAAAAAATATTATAATTATTTTAATAATTTTATATATCGTATAAACGTTTAATATTTTATTTTATTAAAAAAAAAGTTAATTTTTATTTATTTTGTTAAACTTTAAAATAAAATATTTTTTAAGCTATTTTATAATAAGTTAACTTTAATTATATTTAAAATTACTAATTTTATAACTTTTTTTTATATTTTTCTTTATATTATTATTTTTAAAAATTAAATTTAGCTAAATAAATCTTTTTAAACGCTTAAAAACTAATAATAAGCTAATATTATTAAATATTTATTTTTTATATTTTTATTATATTTATAATATTTATATTATTATATTTATATTAGCTTTTATTTTTATTATCTCTTTAGCTGTTATTGCTATTTTATTATTATTATATAAATTAAAAGCTAAAATATATTTTATTATAAATATAAATTAGTTTATTTTTTTATATTAAATTTTTTTAACTTTTTTAACTATTTATAGTTTAACGTTTAAAAATATTAATATTTTGCTATTAATTTTGTTTAATTTACTAAAATAGTTATTAGAGCTTATTAAATATAAGCTATAATAATTAGCATATATAAATATATTTTTATAAACCCTTATTTTATATTTATTTATTTTATTTTTATAGTTTTTATATTTATTAGCTTAATTATAATATTTAACAATATAATATGTTTAATATTTTAAGCTTTAAAAACTGTACTTTTAAACAATTAGTTTTTTATTAGTTTATTTAGCTAAAAAGCTAGTTAAAAATGGCTAAAAACTTTTTATTAAATACTTAAAAAAAATAACTTAAATTATTATTTTTATATATAAGTTTAAGTTATATTTAAATAAAAATATATTTATTAAAATAAAACTTATTTATATTTTTATTTTTAATTTTATTTATTTTAATATTATATTTTTAATTATATTTAAATTTAAATAGTTTAAAAAACACGTTAAAATATTTTTAACTATATAAATAATTTAAGTTTTTAATAGTTTAATTTTTTTAGCTTTTAAAGTTTTTAAAATTAAAATTTATATATTTAATATTATAAGTTTATTTTATATTTTTAGCTTTCTTATTTTAATTGTTTATTTTATTTTCGTTTATTATACGTAAAAAATATTTTTTATTTTTTTAGCTAATTTTTTAATCAAAGCTATTTTAAATATAAAAAAAGTTAAATAATAAATAAGCTTATTTTTAAATATTTAAACTAAAATTTGTAAGTTTTTTATATTAATAACTATTAATTAAGCTTTAAACAATATATAAATTATATTATTTTTAATAAGCTTATTAATTTTTAGTTTTAATATTAATAAATGTATAGTTTTTTAAGCTTTAATAATATATACATTAAAGTTTTTATTTAAACTTATAAATATAGTTTTTTAAGCTAGTTATTTTAATAAAGCTTTTTTGCTAATATAAGCTTTATTACTTACTAAATAAATTAATTATAAATAAAAATAAGCTATTATTATATTTTTAAATTTAGTAAAAATTATTATACTAAAATATTAACTAACTTTATTAGCTAGTTCTTTAACTAGTTTTTGTTATATATTTTATTTTATTTTATTAAATAATTTAATAAAGCTATTTAGCGTTATAATAAAACTTATAAAAACTTTTTTTTATATTTAACTATTATATTTTATTTTAGCAAAATATTTTATAGTAAAGCTTTATAATAAAAGTTTTATTTTTTTAACGTTTTTTTTTATAGCTATTTTTAATAATATAAACATACTACTAATTTTAACTTTTTTATACTATAAGTTATTTATAAGCAATATAAATAGTTTTATTTATTTAGTATATTAAAAGTTTAATATAATAAGCTTATATTATAATATAAAAAGCTTTACTATTATGGGATATTTTATAAAAAAGCAGGCCCTTTAATATTTTATATAAATTATGCTAATTTAAAGTATTATTAGTGTTTTTAATACAACGTACGCTTATATACTAATAGATCCAAACGTACGGACAATAAATAGGAGGGAAGGTGCCCAGCTGCCTAGATGACTGTAATTGACCAATATCATAAATGGCGAACCACAGCATGGAAAGCGAACTAACCATATGACATATGATAGAATCCACCACATTAATGATTAATAAATTTCCAACAAGGCAGATTTGACAAGGTTCCCCCAACTGCCCGCAAAATGATTAGGGCTAGGTAGGCCTACCGGAGACCCAAGCTTGTGACTTGTTCAGTCGTATCTAACTGAGCACAACTTGTCTCAACCAATCCGGTGCCATTGTGATGCTCATCTGCATGACAAGGTGCCATCCGGCATCCTTCCACCTGCCATGTTATTGAGCTTATGAGTCTACCTCTACGATGTCGCTGGCAGGACATCTCAATGTGACATATGCACCCCCAAAGTTTACGCGAACTGCAATCAAAAGGCCAAGGTGTTTTTCCTGGTTGGTTCAGACTAAATCGACTGGAGTAAAGATAGGCTTAGCACACATCTCATTCAACGTCAAAAAAGCCAAGAAGTCAGTTTCCTGAAGGCTTGAAGTTGGTGACTACAAATCTCTTAAACACTCTTCAACTTAGTGAAGCTCTATAGAGCAGGAGCGGATATTGACGCGCCAGGGTCCTTGAGTCACTACTGGCCAAGGACTTTATGCACACAGAAGTAACACATATGCATATTCGTCTATAATATATCCTAGGCAGAATGCAAGGTCAATTGCGATGGCTCCGATATCCAACGAGCCATCAAATCGGATATCCGAAACTTACATTAAAAGTTGTTTGCTGAGTCTCAAGCCAGTCGAGTGAATGTTGAAACTCACTCCTCTTCAGTCAATTTGACTTTAGATGAGCTAGCTCCTCACTGGGTGTCGACTGAAACAAGTACTTCAATTGATGTTATGCTACCCTTTGCTGGGTTTTCTCCTCAAACATGGCTAGTATTGCTCGCTGTAATTGCTCTACAAGAGCACGGCTGCTTCTCGTTAACTTTTTAACTCGCGGGAGAAATCAGAGCCGAGGACAGCGCTCCCTATCCAGAAACGGTGTCCCAGCAGAAGTAGTCAGGATCCAAGAAGCTGCCTACGTACAGTTCAATATACATGTTGGAGATCTATATCTCTCCATTGTCTTCGCTATGGATTCCACCAGGCAAATATCCAACTACCGAGGCGGCGGTGAGAAGAAGCAAGAATCGTAAGACGCCATTTGTATCTACCTATGCAGCATCTGACTAATAGAGTAACTTAGGGTTGTAGATTCATCTGTCCAGGAAATGCTGGACCGTTACATGGGCACCACCGATTCCCTTCAAGACCGTCTTCTCCAGGGAGGGACAAAAGATCAGCGTGATGAGCGCGGTTTGAGACGTGCGGAAAAGATCTTGAATCAGGTTCGGGAGTGTGGTCGGAAATTTGGACTGAACGATGACGTGCTCGATGGAGATCCGAGGAGGGGGAGCAGCTCATGACAGGCCACTGGGATGTTAGGTTCCTGATGAACGTTCTTGAAGACTGCGATTTTCATCCTGTGTCTTTAGATGGGTTGGCTGGAATACGACTGACACCCAAGTCAAAACACTATCTGTTGATCCCTGTACGAATAACATGATCATAATAGGAAGTAAGATGAATAATATGCCTTACTGTCACGAAACGTTACTCTCGTTACTCTCCAGTGCGCAAGAATTACCAGTTGCTTAGGATGACGTCCAGCAATGCATTCTGCCTGTAGTTAATCGAATCCCTATTTCCTTCGCAATCACTCCGTCGAATATCGTAGATATGGAAAAATAGGCGTTCGATACGATTGTAGATAATATAGGGTCGCACTAAGCTCGCGAACGTGGGACAATGGAAACAGAGACATACTTCAAGATCTTTTCTACTGCAAAAAAGCAACAGAAACAGGCTGATATAAGCAGAGATCTCTCTGTAGTGATGAAGCTAAAGAAGAGAGGGTGGACCCCCACTTTATACACGTCATTACGTAATTACACTACAAAAGACCAATACATAGCGGTAGTATAAGAGAGGTTTACTCAGTAGTTGCGTTCAAGACAGTTACGATTGTGGCATTCTTTGGCGAACAGAGTAGATAGTATGAGGAATTAGGTTCGCCATTGCAGTAGATCGCTGTGTACCAATGGTAGATCTTTCGATTGTATAAGTACGGAATTCACGAGAGAGACACTGCATGCTATTTTGGCCAGAGTTTGCAAGCTAACAATATCCAAAGAATCAAGAATAAATTATTCATACAGAGATCCAAACACGCCTTCTTAATTTCTGGTTAGGTGTAAATTCCTCTCTCTAAATAACACACGCTAGCTGAGACCGATAAAAAGAAACTTCAAACAAGCAAACAAACATGCGTTCTTGATTTCCTAGACCGATTCAATCAAAGATTAACTTTGGGACAGAGCACCATCTTCGCAAGGCCATCTTCAACCTTCTTCTGTGTTGACTGCACAGCTAATGCAGAATTAATGTTTTCTTTGCGAGTCGGCAAGGGCAACGGCTCATTTGAATTCAAACCGGCCTTGAAGGTACGATCAAGCCGAGCGTGATGGGCGATGCTAAAAAGCTTCTTTCGCTCCCAGTCCTGTAGCTTTCTCTCCTTATTATTCTCGCTGAAGTACCGCGATGCGAAGAATCGAACTAGTTCCTGTATGTTGAAAACCTCTGGCAATTTGATAAGAGTGCGTAGTAAGATGATCTTGGAATTTGGCGTGATATTGTCTTTGTAGAGGTAATACGCAATGCTCTCCTTAATTTGGAGTTCCAGATCAGCAATACGCTCTGCTGTAAGCTCAGAACGGGCCTTCTGCGACAAGGACTCAAACTTCTTCGCCTGCTGCTCCTCTTGCGAGTCCTGTG
The DNA here is from genome assembly GCA_019843955.1 of Xylaria sp. 218_066. Lineage (NCBI taxonomy): Eukaryota > Fungi > Ascomycota > Sordariomycetes > Xylariales > Xylariaceae > Xylaria > Xylaria sp. 218_066. The sequence continues at coordinate 9,860 of JADKYC010000196.1, forward strand.
TCCTTGCGTATTTATCCTCGACCGTCTGCCGGAACTCAGCGCGCTTCAACAATTTGCCGCTTTGTTTGACGCGCTCGACGATTTGGCAACGTGGGCAATTCTCATTGTTCCTGGCATAGGAGAGGTACGTTGTGTGAAAACGGCTTGCCTCCTCTCCGGTAAATAAGCAGAAGCGGGATCTGCCCCACCAAAACTTGGTTTGGTGGCCGCAAAAGAATGTAACTTGTTGAATATCGTGGCACATTTTCAATGATTTTTTATAAGTATGCGTGATTTGAGATGAAGAATATGAATCTCGGGTCTACCGGTATTGATGAGAATGATGGAGCTTTTATGGTTGATTGTGTGTGCTTTTCACAAGAACTTGATCGCTCTCCTGGAGATAGAGGAACATATATATATCGAAACCCTGCAAGCTTAATCAAAAGAAGATTTCTTTATTCTCGGCTTATATGGTTAATCCTTTTTCTTTTTTTTCAAACTCAAAAAAACAATGCAAAGTTACACAGCTCTTTGTTAGGTTACATAAAGAAACTTAATTTCTATGTTGTGATGATCAAAACACCTATTGTTAACTGGACAAGACAACTCGCCATTAGACTTGATAAACTGTAAGATACATCAGTTCCACAATAGGAGAATCTTCTCGCACGTTGAATTGTCAAGGTGATTTGCTATTACACCAACATCTTTGCTTTTCCGTGCTCTTCACCGGGTACACCATACCTAATCCATGTCCGCGGTGGTCCATGCACACGAAGCTTCACTAGGAAGGGGCCGCGTGAAATAGGTTTGAGGGTATCGAAGGATAATTCTGTGGAACTTGCTTTACAACTTAGATAAGGTTTTCTAAAACAACACTATACAGGTCGCAGTTGGCAATAGCTCAGGATATTTTTGACTCACAGGATTGCTATACCAATGTCTGTTAACGATGATGAAACCCCAATAAAGTCTGTAGCCCTGAACTTTCTCGGACGCATGCATCTAGGATACTTTTTCTCATGAGGGCGGTTATTGTTTTATGGGTGAGCCCGGGTTGAAGTTGCGGGGAACATCAATCACTAAAACGCTAGATAGCACACCTATTTCAGGGCGGAGCTTGTGATCCTTCAGTAGCACCTATACATCATATTCTTTGCTATAGAATTACTCAATTGAATTATAAGCTTAATGAAGGACTGAAAGTGATGTTGTAGAACGCTAGTATTTGCGAAGGTCTTTAGGATGCCAAGATACGGCCCGTGCATCAAAACGCCAGTCCGCTTTTGGAACGTCATGCAAGATTGATGACAGCAAATTAGGTAGATAGATAAGCTTCCACAATGACGGTCGCGTTCTCAATTCTGCTTAAGAGTGATACAGTTCATTGGACAAGTGGTGTAAGGGAGTCTTTTCTGTAGCAGTAATAGAACAGCCAGCCAGCCTATCGCTTATATATTATGGAACTGCTGTCCGCGCACTGTACGATTAGCTAGAAGACAAGCCCAGCAAATCCATTCAAGACATCCCAACCAGATGGAGGACCGTGCAGCCATTCCTGTGTCTCTACCAAAAGACAACCCCACTCAGAGCTACTGGCAGCTCGACCTTGACGAGATAGCTGATCTTCGCTCCACCGAGACACTGCCCGACGAGGCGGATACCGTCATAATCGGGAGCGGTATCACGGGCGGCGCTGTGGCGTTCAATCTCTTGAGCAATGGGGCGCATAACATTGTGATGGTGGAGGCGCGCCAAGCCTGCTCTGGCGCGACCGGTCGGAATGGTAACTCCTCACCGTCGTAAACGCAACAGTTTCCCAGGCTGACAAGAGGCGTCTCATAGGCGGGCACACAAAAGCCGCGTCCTATCTCAGCTTCTTACACCACCAGCATGAGCATGGGAGCGAGATGGCTGCCAAAATCGCGCGTCTCGAACTCGCCAATATCCGCGCCGTGCATGCATTTGCGAAGGAGCATGCCATCGACTGCGAGAGCAATCCTTGTAGTACTGTAGATGTGGTGTACGATGCTAAGCAATGGCAAATGGCCCATAAAGCCGTCAAGGCCATGCAGGATGTGATGCCTGGCGATGATGCATCCGCGTACAACTTCCACAGCCTCGAGGAGGTGCGCGAAATGTTCCATTGCGGTGAGGGTGTCTGTGGTGGTCTCTCGTATGAAGCAGGTAGCATAAACGCATACAAGTTTACCATTGGTGTCCTCAAGCTTTGTCTTGAGAAAGGTTTGAACTTGCAGACGAATACACCGGTAACCAACGTGAGGAGGGCCTCGGAAGGTATATACCAGGTCGAGACCCCTAGGGGCACTATTAATGCAAGGAGGGTGGTGATGGCTACGAACGGATACACGGCACACTTGTTGAAGAGGTTCCAGGGCATCATCGTCCCTTTACGGGGCCATGTCACGGCGCAACGACCTGGTTTGAACATGCCGAAGACTGGGCTGCCTGGCACGTACAGCTTCTTCTATGAAAAAGGCTACGACTACATGATCCCACGACCTAAGGGCTGCAAGTTCGAAGGTGACATAGTTATTGGTGGTCGTCTAACCAGTGCCGTGTCCGAGGGCTTGAATGAATACGGCACGACAGACGACAGCACTGAGGATGGCGACACGATGCGGGCTCTCCACAATACGTTGCCTCAATACTTCGGTGGTAACTGGGGCGGTGACCACCCCGGTGGGCGGGTCCGGAATCAGTGGACAGGCATCATGGGATACGGCCCGGACGGTCTTCCTTTCATTGGTGAGATGCCCGGTGAGAAGAACCTTTGGATCTCTGCTAGTTTCCAGGGGCATGGAATGGTCTTATGCTGGATGTCTGCAAGAGCCCTGGTCGAAATGATGGAAGGTCAGGATGATGAGGAGCTCCGTCGCTGGCTCCCGGATGTCTACAGGATTAGCGAGCCGCGGTTCGATTTGACATTCAAAGGCCGCATGCATACTCCCAGTAATCTATCTGCATTAGAAGACTAGCCTCGAATGTCTGTCGAAGACCTATTACACGAGAGGGTTTTTTTTTTTTTTTTTTTTTTTTTTTATAATACGAAGGTATGATGCGACGTAGTCGATCGAGACCCCTCATCATTTTCTACTTATTCAGCTATAAATACACTGTGGCATTAGCCAATGATACCTCCTGCACGAGCCGCGTAAGACATAGGTGATTGGGGCATTGGCACGTCGGACGCACGAATTATCTAGAGGTAGGTCTAGAAACCTCCCAACCCGCCTAATATTTATGCAGGCTACGGGCTGAGTGGAGCTTTCCAGTTACCGCCGCTTAGCCCATGCAACCCCGCGATAACCTACTCAAGTACTCAGGGTACCTCAATTGACTCGCTGTGACCCTATTGGCATCACGCTACGCGATGGCTCTAAGGCCAAAGTACAGACGCACAGGTATAGCAATCCCCGCCAAACCGCATGGCGGAGGCACATGCGCTATGGAAGGTACTTCGTGTCCACTGTGGCCGTAAGTATAGGCAGGCAGCCAGGCCACTTTATATGTAGGTAGGGAAATGTATTTGCCATGTTTATGACACTGCCTCATCGACTCTTATGGGAGGGGACGCTGATGAGCTGAAATGTATCTCTGGTGCATAGACCCCAAATTAGGTATATATTGAACTAGGGGGGTATGGCTCCCCGTGTGCATACCTGTCATTGTTTTAGAGCCTTTAGATACTAGATATAGCGTGATTTTGAGAGCTGGGAAGAGTGGGTAGATGCGGTTGTAACACCAAGAAAAAGCTGTGATAGTAGATATTCCACGTATTTTGAGCTTCATGTAGCTATTTTAGGTGATTCAGATGTAGTTATTGTTGGAGGAACTGGCCAAAAGTGCCTGGCAGGCATGGTTACAATTTACTCTAGGTGATAATTCTTCAGCGCCACGCTAGAAAGGATCAGTACCCAACAGATAGCTACAGTAACTTCCCACTAAAAAATCCCCTGTCTGTATAAGCGCTAGCGTGGCGCTAAAGAATTATCATCCTGGAGACCTGTACATGTACTGTACACAGGGTACCTTTTTCTGGGCAACTGTTCTAGTCAATCAGAGGAAGATCTATGGGGGTACGAGCTCGGGCGCTTAAAACCCGCTCTAGAGCCCGCCGTTAATTCTTTGAACATATCCAGGTGTCATATAGGGGTTATCCAAGTTCCAATTTCATGGATAGCCATCATATAAGCTGGCTCGCTAACCCTCGTCCGCCCTCTCCAAACTAACACACACTTCTGCTACTTGCACTATTCTGCCTGCCTAGCCGAGAGGAGTGCCGAAATAGCAGATATATCCATATCGTTCGAATTTCCGTTTCTTCCTACTTTCCGTTGCTTTCTTCGTCTAGCGTAAGAGCGATAATGGACTTCCCTCGCTCATCCTCGGAGGCAAGGGACCATATCGCTGAAATTCGTCGCCAAAGAGGCTTGGAAGGGCCAGAGAGCAATATATCCGACCTCGAGTCTGCTCTCATATTGTTCGTTCACTGCTTTCAAAAGTGATTTGTTTAATCTGAGCTAACTACATATTTGATATCGGCCAGGTTATCAGAGGAGCTATATCAAAAGCCTACGCGGTTCCTACTAGAGCTCATCCAAAATGCTGATGACAATGAGTATAACGACGAGTCGCCAACCGTCTACATACAGTATTCCCAGCGGCGCTTATATATGTCCTATAACGAAATTGGCTTCCAGCGCAAGAACGTCGAAGCTTTATGCCGAATTGGCAAAAGTACCAAGTCTGGGCAGACAACTCGAACGAGATACATTGGCGAGAAAGGCATAGGCTTTAAATCCATCTTCAAAGTTGCGGACGCTGTTTGGATACAGTCTGGTTTCTACTCTTTCAAGTTCGACAAAAGAGAGAGATTGGGAATGATCACGCCATGTTGGTCGGATTTTCCCGCCGACGCTCGTGAAGGATACACGTCCATCATGCTCCAGCTTGCGGCCGACTACAACGACTATGATATATTACACGAGCTAAAGTCGATTGAGTCACGCCTCTTGATCTTTCTGCGAAGATTGAAGCAAATTCACATATCCATCGTCGAACCTGGTGGGGCCGTCTGGCAATCCAATTTGGTTCGAGAAGACAATCCTAGGAGCGGTGAACATCTTCATCGACTCACCTTACGGAAAGACGGCGTTGCAACGGAATATGTGGTAACAAAACATATTGTGGATAATCTTCCCAGCAGCAAAAAGCGACCAGGTATTTCATTTTCCGAAGTCCTTCTTGCGTTCCCGATCCCTCAGGTGGGTGATGAGGAGGAGGTACCTTCCCAGCATGTCTACACATTTCTCCCGGTTCGTGATTATGGCTTTAAGGTGAGTTAATAAAAGGAGATCGACAGTTTTAGAAGAATAGGAAAACGCTTATTCAGGAATCCAGTTCCTTATCCAAGCTGATTTCCTCTTGACCGCCAGCCGCGAAGATATTGATGGATCAAGCAAATGGAATCAGTGCATCGTCCAACTTCTACCATCTATGGTCCTTGAGGCAATCCAACGCTTGGCTGTGACAGAGCTCTGTTATTCTTGGCCGAGGTACTTTCAGGCTCGCGACCGAATGTCAGACTTCTTCCAGGACCTGGACGAAAAGATCATCGCCTTGTTATCAAAAAGCCCAATATTGCAATCTATTCATGGTGATGCAAGAGTTCCGTCAGAGCTATGCCTCGTCCCAGAAGACTTTTTGGATAAAGATGGCATACCGCTTACAGTCAATGAAAGCATTACGCACAGGTATCTCTCTCTAAAGTACTGGACTAAAGGTACTGAGCTTCTAGCGGCTCTTGGTGTTCGAGTAATCAACCCTAATTATTTCTTTAATGATCTTCAAGAATGCTTAGAGGATCCAAATTATGTTCGGCAACAAACAGCCGTTTGGCATTCAACAATTGCCCAGAAGATTGCGGCGCTAGTCGCTAATGATGATCGACTCATGGAACCTGCTCGAGAGCTCAAGTTGGTGCCATTAAATAACGGGGGCTGGACTAATGCCAAAGACCATAGAGTTTTCCTACCAAGTGAGGAGTTTCAGATTCGGGTCCCGGGCGGGATCGAGATTGAACAAGTTCATCAAGATGCAAATACCGATAACTTCAGACGAAACCTGCTACTTATACTCGGAATAGAGCCGTTCAACGCCCATAAAATCACACAGATTATACTTGATCTGCATTTCAAGTGGGCTTGTCAAGGGAAAATGTCACTGAATCGCGAAAATATCATGCAACACGCGGTTTTCGTCTTCAATACTCACTCTAATGGAATTAATGGGGATATCCTGTTGTTTGTGGGAGACGATAACGCCTACCACCATGCGAGTAATCTCTATTTAAGTACCGCTTCACTCTTATCAAGCAGCGCCCTTGATGAGATCAAGGGACATATTACATCGATCCATTCTGACTACGAGAAGCTTATCGAGCCCGACCGGTTCAATGAGTGGGTCGTTTGGCTCGAAAGAACGCAGAAAATTAACCGCGTGCCTAAACTCGTTGTAACAAGTCCTGGCACCGACGAGTCCTTCGAGCTATCCTCTGAATTCCGTTTCTTGTTAGGCGCCTGGCCCATGATCAGAGTTCTTTACTTATTGAAAACCTTCTGGTCTCACTATAGCACTTGGATAGACCAGCAGAACTCATATAGCCGCCCCAGGACTTGGAAGCGGTCCCAAACAAAATTAATCAATACATTTGGTTCAATGGAGGTAAGTTGCCAAGGTGGTTTTGTTGCGCCGCTCAGAGAAACCGTACTTCCTTTAAAATCTTTGATCCAAAATAGCTCAGTGAACATCCAACTCCCGATATTGGATATCCCAGAAACGGACGGAACAGACTGGGAATTTCTTCATCATTTTGGAGTCGGGAGTACGGATCTTGCGGACATCCTGACCAAATATCTTAAATCGATCCAAGGCACAAATCAGGAGGTCGAAACCATGAAAACCATCTACAGCGAGCTTGATTCATGCAAATATGAGCGCGAAGCAGCGAAGCGAATCCGGTAGGAACAAATTTCCCTCCTTTGCCACCTGTGGTCATTGACATATTTCGACAGAGAAGGTTTCCGGGACAATGCCTGGATATTCCTTCCTCCGACATGTCGGAATGAAGATGGCCGTTGGGTAACATCATCGCAGTGCGTATGGTCGGCTCCGTTCTGCATGCGTAAAACGTTAAAACTTCGCGACTTCTATGAGGATCTACAGGACTTCTTCCTAGAGACTATCCACGTCAGGGATGCTGATACTAACACACTAATTGAAGAGATGTACAATATCCAAGAAGTAGATCAGCTAAGTTACATAGCTGAGCTCTTCATCACCCTATGCCTCCATGTTCGCATAGACGCCAGCACTTGCACCAGCGAAAAATTCAGGAAGTTGTGTACACGCCGCATTTTCCCAGTTAGTACTGTCTACGGAAATGGAGATTTCGATTTACTTTACACGGCGAAACCACAGGATGTGTGGTTCATCGCAGACAGGCCACATTTATATCAGAGCTTTTCTGGAAACATACCCCTTCTTGCATTTCCAATCGAGATTTTAACCAGGATGGAAATACTTCTAGAAACTGTACCAAATCTAAAGGGGAGACTTTTGTCAACAGTGGGAAGCTGCAAATCTGTCGTCCAGGGGGAGCCTCGATTTCATGAAGACTACACAAAGTCACTACAATCAAAAACCAGATTTATTGCAAGGCAAGTAGTTTCGACAGGGATTCCATATATCTCACTTGGTCAGCAAACTGGCTATAGTGAGACTTTATATATTGGCTGACGAAATTGTAGCTTGATATCTAAGTCTGATCTGGAGAAGGCGAATAAGATTGCGGCACAGCTACGCTCTCTAGAGGTCTTTGAAGTCGATCAAGTGATAGTAGAGTGGATTGTCAAACTACCGGATGGCAGATCGGCTGTCGGCCGTGCGGAGTCAGGGCGCGTGAAACTGGCACAAACTGCAAGTGCGCTTTCCGTATTCTTAATGAAGGATGATATGGATGCAAAAAAACCCCCTTTGGAACTTGGGGAGGAACTATGCAAGCTTTGCGAGATAAACGAGACCGGGAAAATAATCCTTCTACAACAAATTCTTACTTGGTCAGATGTGGATGAAATCGAAAGTGCAGTGGCGAGACGAGGGCTTTTGATAGAAAGCTGGGATAATGAAGAGATTTGCGAGGCTATCAAAGGTATACTAATAATTTCACCTGAGACTTTGAGGGTTATCAGTTACTAATTGCGTTCAAGTTGATCGGGCTTTTAAGAGACGCCCCCATGGTTCACCCAACGGTGTTCTCGTAGCAAGCGTTGATCGAACTAACAAAGAGCAAGATGCAGCGGACCATCGTAGACTCAAGGCATTCGTGGAAGATATCAAATGGGCTGGATCGATGAATCGACTTATATTACAACGATGGGAACGACATGAGAAGTCACTCAACCCTTTCCTAAGCCGAATGTGCCGAATTGAAGATCAGCCCGCATCAATGCTACTTCCGATGAATGATTTCGAACGATTGAACTGTATAGGCGAGCCCGCTTTCGACGAACCAGCATATTTGACAGGAAATGCAATAGACCTAGAGAAAAGCAAAGCAATTTGCCTTGAGATGTACCCGGCGATAGGCGTCATCACCAAGACGGGGAAAGTTGTGCATGAGTTTCGTGAACTTTCTGGGATGAACCAAGAAACGAGGTTTTTGGCCGAGCTGATGGCAAGTTTTCCCCCCTTGTTTCCAATTCAGGGAAGAAACGGCGATATATTCTAACCATATTGAAGGTATCGCGTACGTTTGAGAGATGTCTTGGTTCCTTCTATTCCCCTCAAAAGCACTGGACAAGCGAGCTTCGAAGAAAGGCTGGACATAAACCCTTTACAGCAGATACTTCCAAGACAATTACCCAGCCTCCATCAACATTTACATTTGAAGATAGCTCAGGCGAATTCTCTCGATTCTTGAAGGGCCAGGGCTGCAAGCAGCCCCTTTTCGAGGGCAATGGTCATACTTTTCACGTGTGTGTTGCTGTATGTGAGAATGGAATCTCAGATGGGGAGATTATTCTTGACGGGCTGCAAATGCATAAGGTACGCCTAGAGTAATGTTTTGACCGCGCTGCTCGCTGACTGTGACCAATTTGATAGGCACAACAATTTTATGCACTACCACTCTCTGAAAATCAGCCCTCTGATCGGTTTATATTAGCTTGTGTGTCGAATATTTGGAAAACACCCGAGCTATCATTAATTGTAGACCCATGGAGACTGGTGTGTTCGGGCCACTTGATTCTTAGGAGCCCGACCGCCTATGGGGCTACCTTGTTGTTTGAGACTTCGCGCCTCGTTATTCCGATGTCCGGAGCAAGATCAGGTGACTTCAGGCGCGGGAATTTACACCGGCTCCGTCAGTTTATTCGAGGCCGTAAGAAAATAGATATGCATGCCACACCAGGTTCCACTCATTACGTGTACGACCAACTCACGAACGCTAGCGAGATTCGTCTGCTACGTTTACGTGGCGGGACCGAAGATACCAAATTGCAAGGGGAGCTGTTCCATGTTTCTCTCGAGGCAAGTCGCCTGATGGAATATCATGCTATATCATACCAGTGGGGAGCAAATCTGAAGCCATGCGAGATCGAGACACCTTATGGACGGATCGAAATCACCCTCTCGCTACACCAGGCGCTACGTCAAGTGAGGCGTTCGAACGAGGATATCATCATTTGGGCGGATGCTATATGCATTAATCAGGAAGATAGCCATGAGAAATGCGTTCAGATTCGGCTCCTAGCTGATATCTTCCGGTCTGCCATGCAAGTGGATGCCTGGATCGGTGAAGAGGACGATCGTAGCAGTGAAGCGATGCAAACTTTGCTGCAGGTTCGGACTCGGGCTCTCCAGCCCAACCAGTGGCCATTCAACCTCAACCTGGTCCCAAAAAGCTGGAATGAACAAGCAGTACCGCCGCGAGAACATGACTTTTGGGACGCTTTCGAGGCTTTACTAGGCAGAGGATGGTTTAGGAGGGCCTGGGTGGTGCAGGAAGTCGTCCTCTCGCACCGGATCATGCTGCATTGTGGGCCGTGGAGCGTGAACCTGGATGACTTTTTTGAAGCCTTAAGGATATGTTTAAAGGAACGAACTTGGGGCATTGACAATAATATGAGGGGGGACACCAGCAACAACGTATATGCGGCATACGTGCTAGGCATGGCTCGGAAATCATTTAAAAATCCCCTTCGACGGAGAAAATGCGATCTACTCACGCTCATAGAGCTGTTCTCGTATACCGAGAGCACTATCCGCATGGACAAATTATTTTCTCTTCTCATCCTAGCATCAGATGTTCAGGATTCGGGATTCGACCCCGACTACGAGTCTGGCGAAGAGACCATTTTGAGACGATACGCCGAGGTATTCGTCCGCCAGGGCAATGTCGCAAGACTTTTGTACCGAGCAGGACAAGAAAAGTCGTACAATTTCTGCTCCTGGATCCCAAACTGGACGAGGAAGAATCCATCCAAAAGTATATCGGAGTGGCATGGTACCCACGGCAAGTTTTCGGCGTCCGAGGAAACCCCAGTTGATTGTAACATAGTGCCTCACCCCGACTTAGCCGTTCTCAGGATCCGAGGTATGAAGTTCTGTGAGGTCAAATCTTTAGGGTCTGTAACTCTCAAAGATTCGGATGGAATCGCATATCTCAATTCTTTACGGCAATCAATCGAGAACCTCACTTCGTACCCGACGGGCGAGACTGTGGAGCAGCTTAAGTTTCGCCTCCCCGTAGGAAACGCCTCCCGGCCGCACCTCGATAAAATGAACGACACAGGGGCCGCCGATGCACTGGCGGGTCTTTTCTTATCCACCCGCGACACAGAAGCCTCAAACCTTCACCTTGAGGGTATTCCCCTCGAGATCACCTCGATAAGGGAGATGCTAAACTTCCTCCGGAAACCTGGTAAAGATAGGGCCCACACATGGAAGTACTGGCATACGGCCATGTCTCTTTCCAATAGACTGGCATGTGCCCGATTCTGCGTGACCGACAACGGATACGCCGGCTTAGTACCCCAAGGCACAAGACCAGGCGACTTTATTGTCATCTTCAACGGCCTCGCCGTGCCTTTTGTCGTCCGAAAAAGTGAGTTGAAAGGCTATACTAACCTCATTGGCGGGTGCTATATTCATGGAATTATGTATGGAGAAGCTCTGGCATTGTTGGCAACTATAGAGGCTGACATACTACTTGTTTAAATGAACTTCGGATTTCAAAAGACGATACATTGGCACGACCTACACCTTGGCGAGGTTCCGTATATCTTGCTATAGTCAAGGTCTGAGGCGATTTTGAGGAGATAGGTCTTGTCTTCGCCAAGTGAGAAGCTAACGGCCTAATTGTACTAGGAATCATTCACACCGATGTCTACACGATTTTGTTAGCAAGTAGCTATCATAAGAAGCATTCACGCAAGCCATAGGTTAAATTTACGAGCAATAGTGGAGATGTCATGAAGGGTGGTCGGGTCGTTGCCGCCAAGTAGATAGAGGGTAGCAGGTCCAATCATCTCTCTCGCATCCCACTCTATATCTTATAATGTCCTGGCGTCGACTGTCTGGTTTTCGTATGGGAAGATATCGGGGAGTAGATAGGGCAACCTGCACGATTTCTTGGGTTAGCGGACTCGGCTGAACCCCCCTGCGACTTATCTATGGTTATACGCGGTATTGTAAATAAAGGCAACTACGACTACTCAAAACAGTTCAGATCACCTTCATAGGTCACTCATCTCTATATACATGTGTGTTGTCATCTCAGGACTGGGTCCGCAAACCAGTGGTGAGAGCGTCACCATTTTCATAAATTATCTGCTGGTGATGCACGAGTCCCGCTCAAGAAATGTGTTGATGCGCGAGACCTGTCCCTCATATTTCGGATTTGTATTCGTTGCTACCTATTTGTCGTCGGCGTAAGGCGTATGACTAATCCCGTTGTTTAGGTGCGATTGATTGGGAGCAGGAGAGGATATATGGATGAAGGAATGTAGGGAGTTCAGCAGCTTCCTCCCGTAAACTCTCATCCATATCAAGCAGCGGCAGCCTACCAATTCACCACGTTTAAGAGTGCCTGCTAGGACAAAGTTTCGGATCCACGTTAGTTGTATAAACGCTGATGTTGCGGTTTGTTATCTAATGGACGGCCTGGCTGTGGTAAGATACATCGTACGGCTGGCTGGGATGACCGCGTTTATTTTAGGTGTCAGATGTCCCCGTAAATAGATGAATATCGGGGAGTATTCTTATAACGAGGATGAGGTCGGAATCTGGTGTTCTATTTGCATATAATCATCTATGGCCGCAAGGGAACCATACTGAACAGCTTTTCTCCCTTCAGCTCTGGCGGCAACTAGGTCTATATATACACGAAAGCTACGCTTTCGTCCATCTATAAATATCTCCCATTATCGTGCCTGTTTTCGTGATCAGGAATTCAACGGGTAGATGGATATGTAGACCGCCGCGTTGCAGATGATGTAACCCCTGGCATCGAATATACGCATCTTCACTACCTTGGGTTATTCCGTGTGACAATTATACTCATTCTCGGTAGGCCCAGGATCTAATTATTATTATTCACATATAAAGACAATTTCTCGGCGAACAGCAGTAAACCTTCCAATCCCGAATGTAAGATATAAACTTCGCGATATTTACTCTCACGGCCTTCATATGCTGCTCGGCATAGCAACAAGGTTTCAATCATTTTCTACTGCTAATAAGGCATCAGCTTGAGCAGTCTTGATAGATATAGATATTTATATACACCCACCCTGCGCAGTCATAATCCTTATGTTGTATTCTCACAGCATTCCATTTTCTTCAACATCTACATTACGTCTCACACAATATGTCAAACAATACTACCACCAGGTCAAAGAAGGCCAGTTTGCTAGCCGACCGGCCAAATCCTTCAGAACCGTCTCCGGCCCGGAAAGAGTCATCCAAGCCTACCCAGTTAGACACACGGAAGTTCGACGCTCTGGTTGCTGTCGCCATTCAATGCCTGAAGGAGCTAAAGCGGGAAGAAGCCCAGGCTGAGGGTCTCGAAGAACAAGATGACAATGCTACGGAATGAGAAATCGAAACTGTAGAGATATATCCTGCTCCTAGGTCAACCCTTGCCTTGGCACCATAAACAAACACAATGGGGAGTTTACCCTACAAACCTATTTTGACCTTAGATTATAGGTCTTAATGGCTGCACTCAATCGGGCGAGTCCAAACCTAAATTCGATGACGTGTTTTCGCAGGCATTATCCATCCCTAGAATTCTTAAGGTTTCAGGAACTAAAGAGCACTGAACTATTCATACCAGTCCTGATATTTCGAGTCCAGGAAGCATTATTTCTACTCATATCTAGGAGATTGCGATAACCTTATTTGTTATTGAAATCCTACATTCTACGAAACTCCCACATTAGAATCAGAACAATTTAGAAACTCTTTCTATATGTATTGTTGGTCGCCAATCTCTAGCTAGATTCTCTAGCCAAGCATCCGCGACTGGGCGATGTGGTAGAGCTGGGCTAGTTAACAGGGAAGGAATATAGGTAGTAGCTCGATAAGTGTGCAAATATTGCTTATTGCGTGCCGCGAAAACAGGGCGCCAGGGGTATAAATATATAGTCTTATAAAGTCTATTAAAACTTCCATTCCTACGATTCTCTGTTTCTCATATATTAATCGTAAGAAATAACCTTTTTGTTCCGATGTTAGAACACTCTACCATCATCAATCCCTAGGCGGAGGCTCTTCGCCAAGACGCCCTCATCTTTAAGGCTAGAGGTTGCCTGGTTACCTGTTTACTTGCCATATACACTTTTTGTGGCCTTACGGTGCACGCGACACAGCTAGTAGAGGGCGCATCACCTTCCATCGGCTTGCGAGGCAGACCGGCCTAGTTGGCGGCCGTATTAAGGGTCAGCTGCTCGCACATGGATACCGAAGCCTTGTAATGGTAATTGAAAACGTTAGGTATAGCAAAGGTACTGAGATGGAAAAGAATATGTACAACGCTCCGAGATAATATATGATGAAATAAACCGGGCAACTTTGTGAAGCAGTAATTGTAGTTGCCTCGAAAAGCGCACCTGGGGTTCATCTTACATTGACTAATTGGCATCACCGTCGACCAAAATGCCAGCAATAACCATTCGTGCTGATGTTTTACTCCACTTCTGCCCCGGGCAAGTTCTCGGATTGTCCTGTAAGGTTACACTCAAGGTAAACAAGCATTAGTGCCCAAAATTAATGGTTTGCAGCTCTTCAATCCGCTTCAATACCTAGCTCTTTTTTTGCTAAAAACAGCCCTCCAACTATATTAATTACAGCTGACTTCTCAATACTATCCCCCTAAGTTTTAGTTGGTAACCGATAAGAGTAATTCAGATGGAAAGAGCTCGTCTTTGCACAGCTCGACTGCCAGCTTGTTTCTGCAGACAGTCGATTGCGGTGTAAGAATCTAAAATGACCTAAAACTACGGATTATTGCGAAAGTCTAGTTAGGCTTAAGAAGAATCATATCGACTTTGAAAGGTAGTAGTGACAGCAGATCACGGCCATGTATCTGCGGGACATCCCGGCGCAGCCTAACCGATTTCCTGGGGCCAGCAAGTCCCCCGTAATACGAATAATGTACAAAAAGCGGTCCACAGGTCTGAGAAATGCGCAGTCCTAATTTGGCTCTTCGCTCTCAATACCGCTACAACGTAAACTCGAGCCGATTCCCCGCATAATCCCTGGCAAAAAAGCGCTCAGGATACTCGACGCCCTTAGCACCACTGTTCTCTCCTCCCGGGCGGTCAGCGGTCTTGGGGGCGCCGGGCCCGCCGCGCTCCCAATGCGCGTAGATCCTGCGCCGCAGCTCGAGCAACTGTTCGCCGTCTGCGACTCGGAAGCACGGGTGCCGGCGCGAGTCGAACGAGAAGTCGACGGGCTCCCCGAACGCGATGTGCACCTGCTGTCCGGAGGTCCCGATGTCGAACCACAGGAGAGTCCCCTTTTGTAGCGCTGGCACGGCCCGCGGCGTTAAGCCGAGCGTTGACCCGTAAAACGCGGCTGCGTCGTCTAGTGTGTCTGGCGGGACGACAAGGTTGATGTGGTGGAGGCCGGTTATCATATTGGTGAAATGACGGATTGGAACTGAGTTTCGTTGTCTTTTTCGTGCTTATTTTTCCTTTGACCGGAGAGAGGCGTTATAGAAATCTATAACTACTTGTATTTGATCAGCCGCCCTGTGGGAAACCTGCTGTGATATGTCGTTAAGGTTCGGGTAAAATTATCCCGCGGTAGCGGCCGAGAAGCGGAGAACAAGCCGCTACCACTAGAGTCATCAGTCATCGAGTCTAAAACTCGCCTACGCATTCATCGGGCCATCCAATAGGATACGGAGAGCCCAACGGGAACTCATTGATAAGAAGCGATGCGACGCGGGGTTAGAACAACAGGCTTTCAAATCTTTGCAAATAGTTACCATTGAGGCTCAATCCGGTAATAATCTCCGATGAACTCTTTGCTGGAAAATTGCCGCTTTTGGATCTGATCTCTTTGAAGGGATGTGGAGAGTTTGACGTCATTGTAGCGACCAATTATAACTCTGCTTGACTGGCCTGGTCAAAAGTGAGCGAGAGGTACTCCAGGTATCAAGATGATATACAATTGGCATCTTGCATGTAAGTAGCCTAAGGGCAATGGATTCGATCTATTGAATTAGTTGCAAACATTGTCGATAAAGTATAAGCATGTTGGTGCTTCCCCCTATGTCTGACACCACCATGCTGTGACTTTGACTAGAAATCTTGCTGTATATGTTTAAGTACTTTGGTACCATGCCATTCAGAGAGAGAGAAAGAAATTCGCTACTGTTGAAAGCCGCCAGGTCGTGCAAGTCTTTTTCTAGTGGACGCGTCTGCTTCCTCGGTGCTCTGGTATCTCTTGATGGGAAACCGACGTGGTCGACACTGCGGGGGACTTCCCGGGTTGTTGATCATATCTGCCAGCGTTGCTCCTGTGGCAGCGGGGAAAGCCTCCAGTATGCTTGGAACTAGCATCTCCAAGTCAGATCCGCCCAGTTGCCATTTAGGGATCAATTTCTGCAGGACTTGCGCGACGAAGCGTAGTCGTCCAGGTTCAAGCGGCTTTATAGCGAATTGTGCGAGTTGGTGTCGAAGCAACGGCAACGCTTCAGCTACTTCTAATTTGACAAGCTCAGCGTTGCTGCTGCTGAAGTCCTCTAGAGTGTGTATGCATTCTCTCGATAACCGATGGCTATTCTTATACCTGAACAATGCCAAAAGGAAGTACGTAATCGGCAGCTTGGAGCTTTCGACATCTTCAGCCCCGAGTAAAGCGTTGCCCTTGTGCTCTAGGTAGACTTTAACGTCTATCCTAGCCCCTTTTCTGAGGAATTCTGAGAAAAGGGAGCTTTGTAGTGCCTTGACGAAGTTATGGTCAGATTTTGGTTGACAGGTTGACTGGAGAAATAGAGCCCAGGGTGTCTCCCAACTTTGATCATTAGGATCAGCACCACTTTCGAGTAGCTGTTGAAAAATGCTTATATTTCCCTGTGACCATAACAACTCTTGCATGGCTGTGCAGAGCGGCGACTCAAAAATCGGGTTGAAAAATGCAGGATTATCATTTAACTTGATGGCAACATATCTGTCTACCCCTGCTCGAAGTATTTCCGATTGGAAGACAAAGTCGGGCGAGACGTTGAGAAACTCGGAATCTATGCCAGTTGGTATATGCTCATAGAGGTCCTCAACGGAATCCAGGAGTGTCAACGCAACTTGCGTGTCTTCTTCGAGCGCATCGTTGGCATATGCAAGGCCTTCACGCCATAAATCTTGGTCTTCGGCCAACGCCACGTGGTGATTTTGAATCCAGCATCTAAACGAGTATATATAGATCCTAAATATCGATAAGTTGACTTTGAACTTGGGTCCACTCTCAAGATGGAGGTAATCATTCATCTCTCGCGTCAGTAAGAAATCTCGCACAGACCGGTGGAGGAACTCGACTCTTCCCTTTCGTATCTCTAAGAGACCACCACATCGTGCATTAATTCTTCTTCTGCAAGAGTCTTGGATTCGTTCTTTCTCATCGCCAGTGGTTTCTTCTACCGGCCTGTTGAGAGCGTAATCGCTATCTTCATCCTCATACTCCTGTCTCCGATAGAAATCTAGATCTAGAGACTGCCTCGCGTTGATTGCAGTAAGAAGGAGCTGCGCCATTTTCTTGTGATACAGGCTGTCCACCTGACTGATTATATGCCTAAAGAAGGACTCAAGATCGTTAGGTAGATTATCCAGTCTTCGCTGTAGATCGCGTATCGTGTCTCCGTCGAATAGTCCATCGCGTAAGGACTTTCCCACAAGATAAACCCAAAGAAATACACCCTGAGCTCTTTCCGTGATACTGTTAATCACGGATTCCATCTGGTCTTGAGGGAAATATGTCGCGTTCCAACGCGAATGCTCTGCAAGTCGACTCTGTGCATATACTAGAATGTCTTGGCGGGTAAGTTGGTGAAGATTGAGTCTAGGAATGGAATCCGCCCCGAGTGCATCTTCAAAGACGTTCCACGGCCGACTTGACATGCAACATTTCATATTTGGTGAGCATGAAAGGTCCTTCAGCAGTTGGCAAAGCTCAAAATGGTCTCCGTCATATTCATCCACGCCATCGATGAACATGCAATATCTAATAGAAGAATCCGGAAGTCGAATCAATCGCTGAATTGCTTCTAAGAGCTCTTCGGCCGACCAGTTATCGGAATTCATGGGGGCCATGCCAATTCTGGTGGAAGCCCATCTGCTCGGGCATACGCGGGGGATCAGTTCGGGACAAGCCCGAAGGAGGTCGTATAACAAAGAACGATAGAGGCCAACCTGTGATTTTTGCATATTGGTTCCTGCGTTCCAAAAATAGTGCGATGCTATAACAAGCTTCTTTGCGCCCGCCCACACTTCTAGGGACCTGCGAGTTTCGTCGTGGTTGCCGATGTATTTCATCAATGTTGATTTTCCAGAGCCTGCCTTGCCAGATAACCAAAAAGTGCCATTACTGTGCCTTAACCATTGGATTAGTAGCGATCGTTGTTCCTCCTTGCCTTTTCCTACTTCCTTGGAGGGGTTCAGAATCCACTCAAAGGTCCGTTTATATGCTTCGGGAATATCGTCATAACGATAACGACGAGACACAAAATCCAAGCTTCGGAGAAATGTCTGCTCTCTCACAAGGACCGCGATATCTTTCCCGCCGAAAGAAAGGTTAGAAATGCCTTTTTCGATGTTGTCGATGTCATCTTGAGTAAGTTGTCTCGTCGTGGAAACGCTTTGGAGATCCAGTAGCTCCGTGGCCCATTCTACAGATGATTGTTCCCTAGAATGTGGGACAATCATCTGTGGCACAATAGCCGTTAAATCTTGCTTGATTTCATTTAATCTTTCAGAGATCTGGTCAAACTTGGTGGCATGTTCAATCCTCAACACGGCACTCTCATGTCGCAGTCTTTGCAGTAAACTAGTTGTATAGGAGGTATGTTCCCTGCGACACAAGAAATCAGAACGAACGTAATGAATTTGAAGGAACGGCTTACTCTATCAAAGGTAGAAAGTGCAAGGAAATTTCCCGCTGGTATCGCTTAAGCCTATCTTCCAGCTCACCCATCCTCTTTTCGTCCCATAGTGTTCTCAATGCGATTTTGAAAGACTTGAATCTGTGGCTTGAACCTCCCCGTGCCTGGAGCTTACTGGTCACGGCAAGCAGTTGCTGGCAGAGTGCAGCGCAGTCTGATGTGAGCACCTGGAGAGATTTCGTATGCGATTGGATGATGATCTGTCTCTGTAGGTCACTCTCCGGATTTGAGAAGAGCACTTGTACGCGCTTCGCTTCATCATCATTATATATTGTCTCAGGACGTTCAAGGAAATCGGAACAGAAGGTGTTCAGCGATCCAGAGATCTTGTCAAGCTCGATCGTGCGCTCAGTCGCGCCACTGACTGAGTTCCTGATTTCCCCGGTGGCCGATACCAATCGCCAAGTAAAATCGAGGAATTGAACGATGTTACTGGCCAATCCAAGAGCAGCCAGGGCCTCCATAGCGCTTGGTAACAAATGGTGAGATCAACTAAAGCAACTTGGGGATTGAACACGGTCTTCATCGGCATTATGTACATTATGTACATTATATACAACCTGGTAGAGCGACCAGCCTGCGCGGCGCAGTCTAATAACTGCTACTGCCGCAGCATCAAAAAACCCGAATCCATCAATGCGGGCGTTGATGTCACTGGTCAGGCCGCAGCGAAGTGGCTGTTCCGCTGTTAGCTTCGTGGTGGCAGTGTTAAGATGCATTGCTTGAATGCATGCCGCTGCAGACCCCCAGACATTGGCCCGTTGGTGTGGTGTCAACGCTATACTGTGGGCCATCCGGATGCCATTACAGCTGCAAAGTGCGGAGCGCTAACGCCTCACCGACTTTAACACACTAGGTACCCGGGTATGTAAACAGCATGCAGGCACGTGTCATGGTCAATAGAAAAGCAGCTGAAGCTGAAGATATTATCGTTGTATATAATCTTCGGAGACATTTTTATGCGGACAGTTGATTGTTACTAATTTGTTTCTTATACGTGGGAATGAAAAGATCGTTCTCCTTACCGGGGGCACTGCATCCGATTTATTGGTAACAGCAGCTATCAAACCTGACGCAAATCTTCACATAATGCCTCTAACATGCTTAGCACAACACTTTCCAGCCTAAAAGACGAGGCGGTTCTTGAAACAGGGAAAATGTCTATAGGAGTGTACCGATTGCTCTCTCCACCAGTCCTGCCACACTCTCAAACAAGGAGATTACTGTCTTGGATTGATGACTTCCAAAGTATCGATTTCACCAAGACAAAATTATTCGAGACCGTTCGCACAAGAACGATAAAAATAATTCTTTAGTTCACCGAATACTGCCAGAAAGTGACTAACCAAACGTTGTAATATCACGGAACGTGTTATTTCCCGAGCTTCGAGGACCATCGATAAAACTGAAAAGATGGACGCCGGGAGATACTTGGACAAATTTCCGGTCAAACGCACGCTGACAGCTACAGGGTATAAACGCCTTCTTCGGCGTATGATGGGTGACGTACAACTACTGCAATAATTATCAAACTTCAGTCCGTAAACCGAGCCAATATTCTACTAACTACTTCACTAACCGCATCAGATATATTTATACGCGATCCCGCAGACTCTTTTAGATTGATATGGAAGGGTTTCTGTGACATCATGGTTTCATCTACGAGCAGTAGGATATTTACATGGAAAGAGAAGCTCATAAGCCTGAGAGGTCAAATACATGAGGAATCGTGCGGAGCAAAGATGTGACAAGCTATGGGAGAACGGCGCAACGAGGTATCTAATACTGGATCAGTGTTATGGATGAAGTCATCATTCCTTTTTTAATATCACGCCTCTAATGTTAACTTCAAAGGGAATATCTAGTCGATATAGTAAGACTGAAGTCGGTTATAGTCCCAAATAGTGAACTAATCTATCTAGTGCTGCATGATTGAAGATGATTCATGAAGCCCTATACCCAGAACGGAAACTAATCAACTCCAGATCAGCAAGAGCTCAAGAGCTGATAATTACGTGCAGCTGCCAAGCAGCGCTGGCTTGGCGGTATGCGACTCCAATACGATGAATGCGAAACATAGAAAATATGCTTCATATCCCGGTATTTAAGACGTTATCACCAAATTGATGGATGCTAGACATAAGCGAAAAGGTATTGACAATTTAGATTGGGAGGTGCTTGATATAGGACATCTACAAATTGGAACCTTCGACTACCGACAACAAACCAAAAGCAACCAATCACATAATTAGAGCCTTCCACACTATGGAGAAGCACCTTGACAGAATACTGCAAGCGAATGTCGTCGCTCCATCAGAAACGGAAGTCAAAGATAAGCTGCTAGCAGCAGGCTTTGTTGTCGTTGATAAAGATGGTAAGTGTTCACATCTGCCCACGCTCGAATCTATGCCTCTGGGGCACCAAAGCTAACAGAGTCCCTTGAAAGGAATGTTATACACCGGCGCTGCCGGCCGTCTCGGCTTCGACCTGTCGTCGCCGGCGTACGGGTTGGACTCGATCTCGTGGCTTGCGTCCATGACGAAGCTTGCGACAGCCGTGAGTCTGCTACAGCTCGTGGAGCGAGGCGTCATCGCACTGGATGATAATGTGAGCAGCACGCTCCCGGACCTCGCGGCCCTCCCTATTTTGCGCGGTTTTGAAGACAATGGGAATCCTATCCTCGAAGCGCATGGGCGGGCAATTACTTTACGGTAAGAGATACCATCCCCTTAAATCGAAGGGCATTATTAAGCTAGTAAAGTCGACGCTCTAATAGAATCCTAGTCACCTTCTCTCGCACACATTAGGTATAGGCGTAGACATGGCAGACCCAGACCTCATCCAATGGTCCAAGGTCACGGGGCGAAGAATAAACTACATGAGCTACACGCTCGACGGAATAAAAACACCCCTGAAGTTTGCCCCTGGTGAGGGCTGGTACTACGGCACAGCATATGACTGGGCAGGTCAACTTCTCACAAAACTCACGGGGGAATCTTTATCGTCATATATGCGCGACAATATCTTCGAACCACTAGGTATGAATTCCACTGGGTTCCACATAGATGCTATCCCCCATTCCTCGGGGCGAAGACTCGCGTTCGCCGTATGCGATGATGCCGTACTAAAGCCCGGTCCCTCCCCCTTCGCGGAAACGCAAGACGAGATAGAAGCGGGCGGTTCGGGTCTCTTCTCTACGCCGGCAGACTACGCGCGTCTATTATATGGCATCCTGTCGAATAAGGTCTTGAAGCCAGAGATCGCGGATCTCCTATTTACGCCGCAGCTAAATGATGCCCAGCGTGGGATCCTATCGGCCATCGCGTCGTATGCGCGCGACGGTGGGTTCGCTCCTGAGCTCCCGGCCGATTCCCCTCTTGATCATGGGCTTTGTGGACTCTTGAATACGCAGGATGTACCCGGGAAGCGACGGGCTGGGAGCTTGATGTGGAGCGGTGCTACGAATGGACGCTGGTGGATCGATCGCACGACCGGTGTCGCGGGTGCCGTGTTCACACAAGTTGAGCCACACGGGAATCCGGTTGTTGTGAGGATGTATGATCAGTTGGAGCGCGCTGTCTATCGAGGTCTTGGTGGAGAGGAAGGCTTAGGTGGTTTATAAGACACCTCGAATGCCTTTTATGTAGCATGCTTTCTATGCTTCACTCTCTATGTATTGAGGTTTCTATATCCCGCTAGCTTAGTTTATCTCAACAGGCGCCTCCCCCTTCTCCTCATCCCGTCTCTCACGACTCTCATCCGAGTCCGTCGCAGGTTCCATACCTTCAGGCGTCCTCAAATCCCACCCACCACGCCATCCAATCCAACTCTTCTCATGCGGCCCCCTAACGAACAGAATCATCAACGCCGCACCGAGTTGCGCAATATTCAACCCTCCCGACCAGGTCCATCCACCCTTCGCATAAAGCGAGTTCCCCACCGCAGTCCCAAAAAGCTGACCCGCAAAGGTAAAAATCATATACACGGAGTTCACCGCATTATGTGCCGTCGGGTCCACATGCGCGATAGCCATGCGGTTCGCCACGATAGTGGTATTCACACCCAGATCTCCTAGAAGCGCCCACACGATCGGACCCGCAAGTGAAAAGGTACCTACGAAGGTCCCGATCAGGACGGCGGTCAACGTCATCAAGATCCCGATCATCACCGTGCCGTGCGTGTGCATGCGCGACGTGATAAGGCGGGACACGACTGTATTCAAGAACACGGGGGATATTCCGGCGAGCGCGAAGAGTCCGACTTCCAGCGGCGTGAGACGGAAGACCTCCGCAAGCTGAAATGTCAGCGTCGTCCAGAAGGACGTAAAAGTCCCCATCACCATGAACGCGATCAACGAACTCTGCGCAAGAGCGGGTTTCTGGAAGGGGAGTTGTATGATCCGGAAAAGGATAGCTGGGTATGTCGTCCCCGGACGGGCGATGGGGTAGTCTTTTAGCGAGAGGAAAAGCAGAGCGAAGATGAGGGCTTGCAAGCCTAACGAGAGCCAGTATACGATCCGCCAGGAGACATATTGCGTCACGATCCCCGACAAGAGCCGCGCGATCAAGATACCTAGCACCACGCCTGACATGACGAGCGAGGTCATAGTCGCTTTGTGTCGCGGTGGTGCATATTGTACCGTTAGAGGGAACATGAGCTGTGGCGTCACGGTGAATAATCCCACGAGGAACGAGAGGGCGAGAAAGGAGGAAAAGGAGGTTGTCAGGGTGCAGCCTAACCACTATAGTAGTGTCAATTGGGAACTTAAGATGAGTGGGAAAGGGGTAGACTCACCACAGCGGCGTCTAAGAAAACGAGTCCGAGAACGAGATACCTTCTCCTCAAAATATCCCCCAAGGGAATTATGAGCAGCAGCCCGCCCGCATATCCAGCCTGCGTCACGGAAGGAATCAGCGCGGCGCGCTCATTCGACACGCCGAACTCGTCCGCCAGGATGTTGAGTATCGGGTTCGTGTAGTAAAGATTCGCGACGCTGAACGCGCCCGCCTGTATGGTTCAATCATCAGCTCAAACAACATCCTTCGAGTGTCAAAAACGAATGCCCGACACCAGAACGCCAATCTGATCACGACATCCGTCTTTCGTTTTCCATCTTAGGCCTTCCTATCGGTGCCAACAAACCAAGTACACCAAGAGCCAAAACTAAGAAACAGATAAAAACCCACCACACCAAAAAGGACAGCAAGGCCCCAAGTAAGCTCATGATCCGCGTCCCTAGCAGCATCCCACCTCAACCAAGGCGGCGCCCAGGCAAGAGCACGCACAAGGCGTCTCGCCTTCTTCTCGACATCCATGAGGGCGCAAACACACATACACATACACGTGCACACTTACGACTCACGACTCACTCTCAACGTATACCAACGTATTCAGTTTTCACTATCGAGGCCCCCAGATAATTAGAACACGATAAATCCAATAGTGTCATCATCATCGGGTTGGGGTTGATTTAGCCGGTTACCGCACGAACAGCAACGAAGCAAAGACTGGGTCACGCCCCATAGGAAAACCTCCTATTGGCATCTCAACTAAGGTGGGAGAGAAAGGACTAAAGAGGAAGAGGAAAAAGCATTTTATCCAGCATGGACTCCATTTTGCGACTCTTCGTAGGAATAAATTAAGGCATCGTTCAACATCATGTTAGCGTATACTACTAGATAGATGGAACTAAACCTTCAGTGTATCATTGATTGCTTGCTTTCTTGCTTGCTTGAAACTGACCACATATTCTTACGGCTGTCTATTCCTGCAGAATCTTTAAGAGCACTACCCCATCTAGAGAATCGTAAGGAAACCGCTGACAAGACTTGAAGATTGAACCAATCTTTTCAGACCTTAAGGCCATTCCATCTCCCAAATTCGCAGCAATTCTGAGCTAGAAACAAAATCAGACGCATCCGGTCATCAGTGAAAATAGCATCCCCCTTAAACGCCGAGTCCGTGTATTAATTCATCTAAAATAATCGTCCATATGCGGTGCGCGTAGCTTCTCCCAAACTGTAGGCTTTCAGGAAGATCGAAGCACGGCCGCCATGGACGCTCCATCGAACGTCTCATATTGTACTTTAGTCATGCAGGGCATATGGCAGAAAGCGTGCTAGAACCAATGGAACCATAACCACATCATAGGGTTCCAGGTACCGCGGGGCCTAGGGGGATTCTCTCGGTTCCGGAACTCGCAGCGCTTTCACCCAATCTCACCTCAGGCTTGGGTACACCTACTGCGATACTCTCAGGATCTGTAGCACCGCCGATGCTGGCAGTACCGCTCATGCTCACCGCGGCGGCGGCGCTTTCGCTCTCGCTTCTTGCTCGACTAGATTCAGAATCGTTCTCCCTATGTTCTCTAAGCATCTTTTCGAGGGCCTTAATGCGCTTCTTCAACGCCTCGTTTTCACGCTTCGCTACTTCCAGTTCATTTCGGAAATGGATCATCTCCTCGTACCGTAGAGTAGCTGGCAGAAGGCCGGGTGAGAGATCCGATCCAGGAGTAGCCGCAATACTCGCGTTCGAAGAAGCCCGATCTCGATTAAAGTATCCCGGGGCGTGGTCTGGAAACCCATGTGGCTGCGTATACGAGGAGGGTAGATAGCCAGAGCTACCGGTGTGAGGGTGTGGAGAATGGTTGCGACTTGAGCTCCTATGCGAAGTTGTACTATTTTGCCTACTCATACCAGTAGCACCGCGAGGATTTCGGGCGGCTTCCAGGACAGCGGCACTTCCAGAATATGATCCCGGGACCGTGGCAGTAGACGTAGACGAGCCTTGGTTATTCAGAAGGCTCAAGCTGCGTGAACTGGCACTGGAGCTTGTTCGATGATGTCGGCGACTCGTCGGCACTGGAAAGCCTGGTCCAGACAGCAGATGGGAGTCAACGAAGGAGGACGGGTACATTTGGTCGATGGCAGAAGTCGAGGCGCTTGTCGATGAAGTGTTTGATACCACAGAAGAGTTCTGGGCCCTTCGAAGCATCGTCAGGTCTCGCGACAGGCGGTTCACCTGGGTCTAGGCGTCAGGAACAAACGACACATGCGAGGTAAATGGGTAGAAGACTTACGATCAGCTCCTGTTCTTGTTCCAACTGCGAATGCAGCTCGGCAGCCGTCAGGGGACGTGGATGACGAAGAGGACCAGGACCAGCTCCAACGCCGGTGTTGTCTTGTCCGGGGAGGGGCGGAGGGGGCATGCCGCTGACAGATGGGAGGGGAGGGGAGGGGCGGTAGTTAGAGTACCCTTCGTGGAACGCTGACTGGTTGGAGGGCAGGATATCCAGAGAAGACGATGGTGATGCGGTGGACATGGGGAGAGAGGGTGAGGCCTGTGGGGATGCCTCGTTCGCCGAGGGTGAGGCGCGAGTGCGATGTGCGGCGCTGAAAGAGCTGGCCGGGATAGAATTGAGGTCAGGCATGGTGATGATATACAAGATGCAGCAACATTCAATGAAGTGTCTGGTGTCTTGGTATCTGGTGTCTTGGTATCTGGTGTATTGGTGTATTGGTATATTGGCGTTTGTTGTCGTGGCTGTGGTCTCTTTTTATGTTGCTACGTGTAAACCCATCGAAACGAGGGGAGGGGTGTGAGAGTAGGTACCGCGTGAAAGAAGGTTAGGACCGAAAAGGTTATCTAGGAGCGATATCTCAGGGTCTGCTTCGCATAAGCTCAGTTATGAACTCAGTCTTAAACAAGGTTATTAAATATGATATGATATACCTAAGGTTAGGTAAGTAGTCTACGTGTCGCGCATGCAAGGTGTCCCTCGCTCAGAGAGACGAGGACATGACAGGCCAGCTGGTGGCAGTGGCGATCAATCGTTCGATGCGCATAAACAAAACAACAAGAGACAAGAGAGAGAGAGAGAGAGAGAGAGAGAGAGAGAGAGACAGATAGACAGAGAGCGAGGTTTGAGGAGACACGAGTAAAGGTTGCTGTTTCCTTTGCTGCTGTCTCTGAGCGTGTCAGACTGAACGTGCCTTACCAGTAACACATACGTGGTCGCGTCGACTGGTCACGACTCCTTCTTGCAAGCTTGCGCCGAACGTTTGAGCTTACGTGGGGTCGTAAACCACTTTATGCAGCCGGACCGGGTACAGCCTGGTACGTATCTAGCTGCCGGCCGGCTGTGCGGGGAAGAAACACACTAGCGCGCATTTAGCCTCAGGGCGAGGAAGCTGTCTTGGCTGTGGCTGGTGTACTGTGGCTGGTGTACTGTGGCTCTCTCTCGGCTCTCACAGCTGAACTCTCACCAGCCCGGAGAAAAGCTCCCCACGTAGCTCCACCAAAGGCATGCCTACCCGCAGGTACCTTGCTGATTAGCACATATTGTTTACAAGGTATGACGACATAACGCGAATATGACCGCATCAAAGATAAGAGCAAAAATATCATACTGCCGGGTCCATTGAAAGAGGTATTAATTGAGCATGTTAGTAAGGCATGACGTATACTATGTCCCAAGTGTATATAGCTGTTGGTTTTAACACTCGACTTCATTCTCGATTGTATAACCATCCAATTCGCAACAAACACATCTCCGTCCTCATACCAATTGTAAAGCCCAACTACAAAACATAAACCAATTACTCAACTCCATCATGTCTTCCGTATCCAAGAACGAGGGCCGCCAATCCCCCCCTCCCGAGGCTCAGAGCGGCGCCCAACTCCACGAGACTCCCGCCTCTGGCCAGGGAACAGACAACGCCAACAACAAGGAGCAGACGAACGAAGACCAGCTCAAGGTGAGTGACCATACCAAACCCCTCTCGTGTCAGAGTTACTAGCAGAGTTGCTAACTCATTCTACCCTATAAACAGAACCTCACCTCCAACCCCGCCGGCCCTATGGACGCGTCGTTAGGAGAAAAGTTTGCCAAAGGCTACACAAAACAATAGACTCAGAGGCTAGAAGTTAATAATTGTTGGGGACATAGGGATTGTATAACTATTACTTGACTAATGATTGAATGAATATTTCATGCATGCCAATTTACCTTCGCATTATGTTGTTTAGCATTAGCAATGTGTATTTGATATGTCTAATAGTAAGGAACAGTGCGTACTCGCAGCCGCTATCACAAGTAATACTCTATACCTATTTCCCTCGCTAGATATTCGTGAACACTACAATGCTGTGTACGCAAAGCTATGGGCACTGGGGTTCATAGATCTAAGTATCACACGCGTCGAATTGGAGAACAGTCACTTACGTATTGATTTGGAAGTTATCTAGCGATCGCGTTCGCATTAGCGCATGGGAATTAGTCTAAAACTACTATCTCAATCAAGTCAAGAAAGATAAACAGCTCTTTTCCATTGCTAAACAAGGTTGATATAAAATACACTCTCAAGTCATAATCATTCATAAGCTCATCAAGCCAACTATCCATGCGATGCATTCATTATGCCTTCTCGTTCGAGGCAGCCTGGGCATAGGTAGTATCTCCTGTCGCCGTGGGGGCAGCCGGTTGAGCCGGCGCACCAGATGAAGGGGTCGAAGATGCTAAGTCATAACTATCAGTAACCGTAATTATGGAGTGGGGGGGTGGTGAAGTTGTCAGTCTTGAGCCTATAGCGACGAATGGTCGATACCATGCAAAGGCCTGTCTGCAGCAGACGCCCGCGATTGCCCCACCTGGATCAATTTGCTCGGTATTTTCACCGGCACGCGGGCATCCTTCGCAAACGCACTTTTGCCTACATAAGCACCTTTCTTCGAAGCCGCGGCAGTTGCAGGTATTTCCGCCATTCTCATCGACCACAGGACCCAAAATCTGACCTTGGGACATAAACTCACAGGGTTCAGTGGTGGAAGCGGCAGGCTTCTCCTTCTCCTTGCCAAAGACTCGTTCTAGGCCGGCGGCCTTGTAGGAGCTACCGCCATGCTCTTCTTTCTTAAGCTCCATTAGTCGCTGGGCTTCGACATGGATGTCCTGGACTTGGCGTTGGCCATCGGTGTAGAACTTGACCAACTTCTTGCCGGTGGGGGTGTTTGAGGCTTTTTCGAAGTATGAGGTCAAGCCGCTGAAGAGACTAGTGGCTCTGTTGGTGATTCCGTATGACTGGTCGGCGGCCTTGGCACGGTCGGTGGCATGGAATTTCTGGTCGAGTTGGGTCAGGGTGTTCATGAAACGCGTTGTCACGCCACTAGTACAAGCCGAGCATCAGTAATTGTCAGTAGCAAAGGGAATCAACAGCGCATGGTGGTAACGAAAGCAGAGTCCCCCCGAAATAATGAGGGCGCTTGAACGCAAAAGGTTGAAAAAAATACGTACTGTTTGTGATCGAGTTCTATGGCACGCTGGATAGCAGCATCGCCTATGACATAGCCATGTGCAAGATACTCGGCGAGGATACGGCTGCGAGGTTTTTCCTCCTGAGTAATTTCGTCGGTGTCGCGGTCTGTGTTGGTGGTGTGCGGGGTACCGTCGTCGGATTTGCCGTCGGCGGGGGTTACGAAGATTTGCGAAGAACCGAGCGTTGTATTGTTGAGGAGTTGCGCTGTCTTGGCAGCCGTCTCCTTTTCGAAGGTCACCGTGGCATCTTGGGTTCCGTCCGACGCCTTAGAGACCTCTATGGTGGTGATCTTGCCGCTATCCAGAGGAGTGGGTTAATGCGCGTGAGGCTGACGGTCTGGATATCAGAGCCGGACTCACCAGAAGCTGAAGAACTCCTTGACCTGCTGCTCCTTTGTCTCCGGGGAGATGTTCTTGACGTGGACAGTGAGGTTAGAAGCCATGTTGGTCAGAAATATGCGCAAATTATGAGAAAAGGTTATAGAAGTATAAATGGATGGATAATCAGTGTTTTGTTGGTGTTTGCGAAGAGCCGTTGATTGTACTTATTAGAATTAACTACAAGAGAAAGAAACACTTGGGAGAAGCTCCTACAGAAAACAGCTGATCAAATAAATGCAAGGGGAATTCCTTGGAGGCCTGCACAGAAGAATAACCCCACCGATGATGGTCGAAGGCATGCTTGGGAACCCGCGCCAGCCTGTCGTTCCACGCTGTGAAAGTCGCTGCCTTCCAGTTAGTGACTCTAGACTTCTTGAAACGAGGGGCAAGACACACGTCATAGGCTGTAGCGCAGAACGTAGTGGGCCATCCTTGTTCATAATTACGCAATGATGTGGCGCAGCTGCGTGAAGAGGGGCACCTGGGCAACAGTGGACATTCTCGAATGCCCAGCCACAGCAAGTACCTAATTCCATGCGACCTACCCACTTTCACATGCTCACGATCAACGCTTCTGCTTTCATATGTATGCTATTCTATGCTATCCAATTACAGGCATGTAGAAACTTTCTGGTCTTAACAAGAGCCGCCGCCTACGCAACGGCACTCACAGCGACATTGGCAATTATTACACTGACAGCAGGGACGTCGTCTCTCGGCAGGGTCCTTCCTCGACCTTGATGCGAACGTCAACGCCAGACAAAGCAGCAAACCAAACCCCGACATACCAACACTTGTCCAGTAGACTACCTTATGGCCAGCGAGCCTATTTTGTAACGTCAGTTTACCACTCATTGCGCCATGTTCTGCTGTACCTGCCACAGCAAGGCCCAGTCCTGTGCCGTAGTATGTAGCCACCCAAACCAGGCTGGCCGATATGCCACGATGGCTCTTCTTGACCGCCCTCGAAACCATTAACGTAGCCACGGGAACACTTGTATACACACCCCATGCCATGAACACCGTGCTTATAAACAACTGCTGCCAGTAACTCTGCTCTATTGGCATTGTTGCGATTAAAACGCTCGCCAGCATCATAGCCAGCATGGAGACAGAAAATGTCCCGCGCGGCCCGAATCGACTGAGTATCAATCTTGCGGTCACAGCGGCAAAGCAACCAACAAGTGATACAGGAATGAAATAGGTGGTGGTCTGTTGTTGGCTTGGTTAGTGGGTCGATATTCATTTTATGAAGTGCAACTCACCAACAACGAAGATGCAGATCTGAAACGTTCCACAAACTGCCAACCGTAGAACATCCAGATGCCAAAGCAGGACCAACCGCTGCCTATTGCAACGAGGATCAAGAACACTTCTAAGGACAGTGCTGAGTAAGGGATTAAAGGATTCTGGGTGTACCAGACCTCTATCATCACAAACGCTGCTGCAAGGACGGCACTCATGATCAGGATGATCCAAACGTATCCCTGCTGCCACCCCACCATATGGGCCTGACCCCAGGCAAAACCAAAGAGCCCGAGGGAAGTGATCCAAGTTATCGTTCCGGGAATATCGAGCGCCAAGCTCGTCGCACGCGCTCCCTGCGGCGGGTTCTTTATCGGGGGGGTCGATGGGATAACGAAGCGACCTATGGTCCGAAGCACGACTAGTGTTATCGAAAATGCCCAATATACCCAAGGCCACCAAGCCATCTCGTCGAGAATGCTTGCGCCCAGCGCCCCTATTATGAGGCCAGTTGGCGACATCGCAACGTAGAGACTCATTATTACGGTCTTGCGAGTACCGGTTGGGCGTGTTGCTATTAGCAGAGCGAGACCCGTTGGGAGAGTTAACGCCGCTCCTAGCCCTTGAAAAGCCCGACTAGCGATAAAAAGTGACCGAGTCGAGTAAAAAGATGCACCAACAATCAGGGACCATACAGCTGACCATATCAAACCCACCATGAATATAGGTTTTTGACCAAATGTTTTGCCCAGCCTACGAGCAATTAAGATAAATATCCCTAGGACTATAGCGTATCCTGATATAGATGAGCTAAGATCATTAGCATTCGCAACCCGAAGTCGAGACGCTACGCTTCTCATGACTGGAAATGCTTGGCCGATTCCTGCCTCTATTATCAAATTAGTCTCACAATGCTGGAAGCTGGCAAGGACTATCTAACTCACGAGCGCATAAATGGGCCAAGCAAATCGTTGTGACAAACAGAGTCTCCCTCAATGTCGACATTCTTGGTGGTGCCGATGCTGGTATATTTTCTTGGATGATAGCACCTTGTTGCCTATCTTGTCCCCCCTCGTCTATGCCATTCGGACGAGCATCCGGAGACGAATTTCTACGAGAGCGTTGGACCCCCACGTAGGCCCGGGGTATTTGTGATGGTAGGTCATGCTTCTGTTCTGCTGCGTCTTTTTTTGCGCGGCCTGTTAACTGAAACAATCTCGAACCGCGGTCCGCATTCCAATCGTCGTCATTATCACTTTCGCTCGACCATTTCGACACAGGTCCCGGATTAGAGAGCGGCCCCTCATTGCCGCTGGCACGGTTCGACGAAGTAGCGAGCTCTTCGGGACTATGAAGCCCAACGTCGTAATTATCTCGACTCCAAAGAGAATTCCTCCATACGGCCTCTGGAAGCGCCATATTTCGCTAATTCATTGACTCCAGCTCGTCCCAGAAACACCGAGTGGTGGGCTAACCGAAGCCCTAGGGTGTAAAATTACGATTCGTTGTATACGAGTGGTACATCTTGAACCTTGATGCAGCTTCGCGCAGCTGGATCATTGCACCGGGTATCCCCAAAGAACTCTTTGCGGCTCTTTTTATTGGTCTTTTCTAAGCAACAGGAAACTGGCCTCGTACTAAAAGTATCTTTGTGCATGTAGGGTTGCCGATTCTCCTGAAAAACGGCTAGCACTGCCAACTTTCTAGCAAAAGAAAGGTTTAGAGAACGGGCCGTGCCACCATATGAAAAACTTAATTTTTTGTCAGTTAAACTTTTTGGTAATGGTATTTAAGTCGCGTGCGACGCCGACCTCTAACATCCTGGGGTATTCGTAAGACGAGCTCGATACTGGTCTCTACTGTAACTCTAATCCCTCGCATCGCTCCTTAGATATAGTCAACTAGAAACGCCTGTTATATTCGGTCGGACTCTTTCTTTTCTTTTTATTAATCTAACCCTGACGCGATGGGTTGGTATAGGAGTAATATGGCATGGGGATTTCTTTCTCGTCTGTTCATAAACTGTCTAAATGAGAAAGAGTCATGAAATCTTTTCACTTCTAACAGATGTTGGGACTTGATCGCCTGACTAAGACTAACTTTATCGCTTCTTTTCATGTGACGAAGGCCAAATACAGGTTTTGAATATGATTTTTAGGGGTCACAAGGGCATTTTAACCCGACCCGTCTTCCCGGGGAGTCCCGGAAGACCTAGTTCCTACAACGATATCTCTTGTTGCTTTCGACTATCGAGGGTGCAGTTGCACATTTGTAATGCCCGTCGACTAAGGTAACCCCCCCTGTCGCGGGCCATCGCCTCGCGGGCCACCTAGCCACCACAACTACCACCTTGCAATTGAAGCTATATTTACTAGCAAAATCGATCGCGATAGCTAGTTTTTAGTATTTTGTACTAGAATACAGTTTTCTATTTCTGTTTTATTTTTTAGTATAGCCTTAGGCACTTCGCAGTTATTTGCTTTATTTTTATAAACTATCCTTGTTTGTAGCTTACGTTTTACCCTTTATATATTAGCTATTTAAACTAGCTTTTGCTTTAGCAAAAGCTTAATTTTTTTATAGATTATAGCGTTTTTTTTAACGTTTTTAGCTTTAAAGAATTATATTTTATGTTTTAATTTAGCAATTTAATTAGTTTATAAGTTTAAAGCTTTTAAAGCTTTTTTATTTAAAAGCTTTTATTAAAACGTTTAAAAGCTAATATATTTAATAGCTAACTTTTTATTTATTTTTTGCAATTTTTAACTATTTAAAAATATTATAATAAACGTTTTATTTATAATTTTTAAAAATAGTAGTATTAAAGGTTTTTTTTTTAATATAAAATTGTTTAAACGTGCTTTAACTATATTTATATTTTTTAATATTATATATTTTAATAATAACGCTTTTTAGCAGTATTAAAAATAAATTTTAATAGTTTTTTAAGCGTTTTTAATTATATAAAGCTTTTGTTAAGTAGCTAGGGGTATAATATTGTACGTAATAAGTAGATAAGATAAATAGCTGTATATATTGATCTATCTTCTATTTCTTCTGTGTAAAAGTAAAGCTTTCGCGCAAAAAATTTTTCTATAGCAGGAGAATTCTGCCTATATATACCGCCTGCTTAAGTAAGCCGGCAGGCTAACTACTCTATTATACGATAGTTTTGCTTACAGTTAACACCGATATTATAACACTAGCTTTTTTTTTTTTTTTAACTATAGTATATGTTATATAACTGCTATAAAAAATAAAAAATCTAAAATTTAAAAAAAACGTAAACTATAATATACAGCTAATCTATAGCTAATAAAATCGCTTAATAACATATTAAATTGCTGTTTATAAAAGGGGCCTTCTTTTTTATTGTTTGCTTATTGTACGTATAACATATAATTAAATAATTAATATATATAAAAAAAAAAACTAAGCTATAACTACTTTCCGTATATAATTTCCTTTGTTCTTTGTTTAAAAACGCTAAAAATTAAATAAAGCAGAACTATTATACATAAAACTAGTTGCTCTTATATAGCTTTCTTTTTTTTTTTTCCTTTTTTTTTTCTTTGCGCATATATACATATATATATATATATACACATATATATATATATATATATATATATACATCGTATATATACTTTAGCTATTATTCTAAGGTTATACTAACTTAAGAATAATAGCTATTATATAATAGTAGCAACAATAGTAATAATAATAATAGTAGTAATATTAACAGCAGCAGTATTAATAGCAATAATAGTAATATTATTACTACTATTATTATTATTATTATTATATATAAAGCTTTCTGCTGCTTTAATTGTTATATTAATAATATATTAAACAGAACTAGCAGCAATAATAACAATAATATAGCTACTGTTATTTTTGCCGCTCCCGCCCGCTTACGCCCTACGCCCCCGCTGCTTAGCAGTATTACTTAGTTCGATAACTTTATACGTACGTTTAACAATAGCGCTATAAAGGTCTATCGTTTTTTTACGGGGACTTTAGCTTGTTAAGCTTTTATATAATTTTTTTATATAAATATATATATATTTTTTATTTTTTTTTTTATATAAATAATTTTTAGTATATTTTTTAGCTAATATATTTTATTATATAATAATAAAAAAAAAATATTATTACTGCTGCCCCCTTTATTAACATTGTTTTTAAAATATTAGCTAATAATAACTTCGCTAATATATAAGCTAAGTTTATATATTATAAAAATTACTTTTAAGCTTTTTTAGTTTAAAGTTATAATATAATAATGTTAGGTTTATATATAAACAGCTTATATAATAACTATTGCAGCTATAATAAATTGCTTTTTAAAATATATTATTAAGTTTTTAAGTTTTAAAATAATATTTATGCTGTTTATATTTAACGTTTATATAGCGCCCGTTATTTTATTTATAGTTAAAAAAAAAATAAGAAAAATATAATAAATAAAAGGAATATTTAATTATTTATGTTAGCTTTTTAAAATATAAATAAAGTTTTTATAATTTTTTAATTTTTTTTTTTAATATTTATATATAATAAATATTTTTTAATATATAATTTAATATTTTTATTTATATTTATATAAAATGCTTATATTTTTTATAGTTTTTTAATAAATATTTTAACTTAAATAAATAGTTTATTAATAAAAACTAATATTTTTAATATTTAATTTAATATATATTTAATAAATATATTTACTAAATTATTTTTATTATTAATTTATTATATTTTAAAAAAAAAAAATTTTTTATATAACTTTTAAAAAAATATAATATTAATTATTAATTTTTTTTTTATATTATTTTTAGCTTAACTAAATAGTTATATAATAATTTAAGTTTATAAATAAAATAATAAAAATTAAAAATAAATTAAATATTTTTATAACTTTTTAAAAAGTTATATAAAAAATAATAATACTATTAAACTTATTAATTATGCTATATAGCTTATTAACTAAAATATTTTATATAATTTATTTATATTTGCTTAAGTTTTAATATATAATATTGTTTTTAATTTTAAAATTTAAATTTAATATATTTATTATATAAGTTTTAATTATTAATATAATAATAAAGCTAAATTAAAAAGTTATATTTATATTATTTATAAATAAGCTATTTATAAAAATAAATAGTTTTATATAATAAAAATTAAAAAAAATAAATATAAATTTTTTATTTAAGTTATTTTTTTATTATTTAATTTATTTATTTAATATTTTAATATTATATAATTATAGCTTAGCTATTTAAACTATTATAATAAAATTATATATTATTTTTAGTTAATATATATTACTAATATATAGTTTTTAAG